>JAUTXW010005250.1:0-12930 GCA_030620095.1 Kuschelorhynchus macadamiae | reverse complement strand
GATCTGGTTACCTGGTTAGGGATAGCTTGTTATACAGGCTGTCTACTAAGAAAAAACGAAATGAAAGTTACAACTTTGACACCCTGTATTTCAGTTATTGTCAACTTTTGGACTGAGGTAAGTTTAGTTGAATCGCAATATTTTTGCCCAAGTCTGTAGTTTTGCTGCGTACCATTGTTTTCACCATGAGAAGTAACAGAAGTAAGTGAAATGAAACTCGATGGAAGAGACTTAAACACATAACGTTAATTAAAAATGTGTTGATTTTATGAAACACGCTAAATGCTTTAACTTAACATAAGCATATCAATTAGAGCAACTAACTTATGTTCACGGCTAGTGAAGCTGCAAGACGAGACAAAATTTGCATTCTCGTCTCGCCCTAATCTCTCCTCGTCTCGACACCATTCAATCTCGACACTCCAGACGAGAGGAAACTAGACGACAATAAAGTGCGGTACTTGCTAAAAAATCGGGCTTCTGTGTTTTAAATACACTGCTGGACAAATGAAATGAGACAAAACATATTTTTGGTAAAATTCAGACTACTACTTTCGAAACAAAAAAAGATTTTGATCTTGTTTTTCCTGCATGTGATTGCGCATTGCCCCTACTTTCTTACCTCTAGGCCATAATCGCTAGTTGCTATGACAACTGCACTATACAGGGCGTTATATGAAATCCTTTCATTCTTTGCCGATTTTGTTCATTCCAAGAATCTAAAAAAAAATAATTTTAGAATTTTTTGTTCTTGGCATAATGATCTATGGACGAATACCAAATAATAATTTCTATCGATTTTGCCTAGCTTCATTTGTTTTCACCGTACATGGTTTAATCGAGTAATTAGATATTTTTTCCAAAAATTAATTCATAATTCAGGCTGTTTTTACAAAGTAGGCATGTGATAAACGTGGAAGTGGAGAGTTATGTCGCTAATACAGCTAACACAAAGATATTATACAGGATGTGATAGAGACAAATGATCGGCAACTCAATTTTTTTAGGAACGTCACTCTTATACTGCACGTCTGTTACATTAACGGTTAAGATTTGTTGATTCCAAATATTAGGTAGAGTAGACCTTTTTGCCCAAACGGTTTTTTGATTTTAAGGCTACCTCTATTTGTCACGAAATAAACTGCAAAGATTTTGAACTTGTTTCCTTTTCGAATTTTTTTTTGTGTCAAAATGATACCAGGACAAAGAAACAAACAAAAAAACATATTGATATCATAACTCTATTAGACGTCTCACGTTCACTACGTATTTGACTCTTGAAATAATACAACAGCTTGCTTGGGCCAAAGATGGTTTATTATTTTAAATCAATTGCCGATGTTTCAACACTCTCCGTGTCTTCATCAGGGTTTCTCTGCCACAGCTGATTAGGAATGTCCTGTGGTCTTTCAAACTTGCAAACGTTGGCAATGGATTTTTAATAATAAACAACCTTTCGTTCAAAAAAGCTGTTGCATTATTTTAAGAGTTAGATACGTGGTAGACGTGACATGAACAAAACAATTAATATATTTTAGTTTTGAACATTGATATGGGTTTTTTCAAAGAAATACATAAAGACTATGGACAGGAAGCTGTATCGACTTTAAAAACTTAGCCCTGTTCTCTGAACTTAACATCTTTGAAAAACCACAGAACATTTCGAATCAGCTGTCGCAGAGAAGTCCTGATCAAGACACGGAGAGTGTCAAAACGTCGGCAATTGATTTAAAATAATAAACAACCTTTCGTCCAAACAAGCTGTTGTATTATATTTAGAGTTAAATACGTAGTGTACAGTTAATATAATATTTTGGCTTTGAACATTGACATGGGTTTTTTCGAAGAAATACACAATAACTATAGACGGGAAGCTGTAATGACTAGCAAGTTTGAACAACCAGAGGACGTTTCTAATCATCTGTTGCAGAGGTGCCCTGATGAAGACACGGAGAGTGTCGAAACGTGTGAAAATGATTTAAAATAAGTAAATTTTCGTTCAAGCAAGCACTTGTACTATTTTTAGAGGAAGATACGTATTGGACGTGCAACGAACAAAACAATTAACAGATTTTGGCTTTGAACATTGCCATGGTTTTTTTCGAAGAAATACACAATGACTACAGACAGAAAGCTGTATTAACCTTAAAAACTTGGTCCCGTTGTTCGGAAAAATTAGCAAGTTTGAAAAACCAGAAGACATTCCTAACTAGCTGTCGCAGGGAAGTCCTGATAAAGACACGGAGAGAGTCGAAACGTCGGCAACTAATTTAAAATAATAAACAACCTTTCGTCCAAACAAGCTGTTGTATAATTTTAACAGTTAGATACGTATTGGACGTGAAACGAACAAAAGAGTTAATATATTTTGGCTTTGAACATTGGCATGGGTTTTTCGAAGAAACATACAATGACTATAGACAGGAAGCTGTATCAACCTTAAAAACTTAGTCCCGTTCTTCGGAAAAATTAGCAAGTTCAAAAAACCAGAGGACATTCCTAATTAGCTGTCGCAGAGAAGCCCTAATGAGGAGACAGGGAGTGTCGAACAGTCGGCAATTAATTTAAAATAATAAAAAAGATTTCGTCCAAACAAGCTGTTGTATTATTTTTAGAGTTTGATATCATAATAAGTTTTACAAACACCCCAAGCCCTAATCCAATTCTATGGGACTGAAGTCGCAGTGATAATGATGTTGCCCAGCCTATTATGCTTATCATGTCAAATGATAGCTCCAATTTTACTTTAAAACGTGCTTTTTAAAAATATTTGCTAACTTGTTCAGTATTCAAACTATAGAGATTTTTCTAAACACTTACATAATTGCATGATTTTTTGTTGTAAATTTTTAAAATAAGTAAAGGGGGCTTTGATATAAAAACGTATCGATTGTCATCTGTCGCCCACAATGTTCGATAGTTTATTCGAGGTTAAAAACGCTTTAAAATATTCTCAAAATGCCCAGATATAATGCGAATGAACTTATGCGAGCAATCGGTATGCTAGAAAGGCTTATCACAAAGAATTGTTGCCGAAAGGTTGCATATTAAACAATGTGCTTTATCAAGGGCATGGCGCAGATATCAAAATACTAGTTGAGTGCAATATAACCATGGAGGAGGTGCTGTGAAAAAACTAACCCCTAGGACAGACAGATACATTGTAGGTACGTCAAACTCTTTCCGAGGGGATTATTGCGTCCAGGTGTCACAAATATAATCATTTCTACAAAAACCATTCGAAATCGGTTACATGAAGCTCATTTAAATTCCTGACAGCCCTATAGGCATTCTCAGTTATCAGAGAACATAGACCGTCTCGTTTGATTTTTGCCGAAGAACATGTTAACTGCGATTTACTCGAATAGTCACATTGTATATTTGCGGAGAATCAAAGGTTGCACTTCATCCTGACGACAATGGGATTCGTGCTTGGCGTTGAACAGGAGAGAGATATGAAGACAACTGTTTCTTAGAAAGAATTCCGTTTGGAAGTGGTTTTGTAACAGTGTGAGGAGGAATATTTACAGGTGGTCGAGCAGATCGATTAAGAACTGTTAATAGTTCTTAGTCGATCTAAAAAAGCATTTCGTTATTTAGATATTTTGGAGAATAACACAGGGCAAGTAGCTGACAGATTGGGAAACATTTTTATGTATGTGGACGATGCCGTAAGGTTGTACCTGTAGTACCTACTTGTCTATAGTTTTTCATTTTACTTTCGGTTTTAAAAATAGTGTTTTAGTTAAGGTTAAATTTGCTAATAAATCTGTTTTTAATTGTAAACATTGTTATATCACTTTTTCACCAATATCGTAGTATCTTAAATTCAGAGGTGTACAAAAACCTTGATAATTTAAAAATGAAATAAGTTGGCAAAGATTACACTAGTATACAAAATAAACACGTTTAGTTTATTAATTTCCACGTATTTATTTCTGCTTGAAACCTGTTTCGACCCACCGTGTCTTTGTCAAAAGACTTAAAACTGACACTAAAATCTGTACCAAATATAAAAAAATATATAAAAATTTTAACGGTATCAATAAAACAATATCGATGTTTACCCACCTCGTCTATTCTTTAGGTATGAAGATTTAGCAGATTAAATTTAACCATTTAAGTTCAACTGGTCATTCAATAAAATATTTCGGGTTTTCCTTACGTTAATTTCTAAACTTTCCAAATGGTTCAATTTGTAGCTTTTATTAGCCCTATGCAAAATTTTATATTCGTTTTTAAATGTATGATTTGCTTCTATCAAATGTTTAGCGTAATTGGAGTCTGTTTTTTCTTTATTATATGAGGATTTGTGTTCTTTTATACGTTTATTGAAAGATCTACCCGTTTGGCCAATGTAAACTTTATAACAGGAACAACATTCTAATTCGTATACCCCTGATTTTTTAGATTTATCAGACTTGGATTTATTTTTTTTAATATATTTACCTAATGTATTATTTGTACAGAGGGCAACTTTATAATCTGCTCTCATGAGATGTTTACTGATTTTAGAGCTAATTTTGCCTGTATACGTTATTGTGTTACATTTGGCTATATCTTTTAAATTATTATTTGGATAGATTAAATTGATTGCTTTTTTATATTGTTTTTTATTTACTATTTTGTCGACTATATTAGTAGTTATAATAGGGGAGCGCCTCCTCCTCCTCCTCTTCCTCTCTCTCATGTCCCTCATTCTTAACTTCCTCCCCTTTTATTCTCATTCGCATCATATTTTTTAATTTTTTCTCTTTGTTCTCCCACATTTGATTTTGCATTCTTAAGTCTTATAAATAGGTGCATCATGATCATTTTAGTATGCCAAGACACATTTACTAAGCTGTGCTCGAGTTGCGTAAAAAGTTATTTTTGAATTTTTCCACCAATTTTGTATAAAACAAAAAGAAAAAATGTGTCAAGTAATAAGTGAATTATGTGTAATCGCGAAAAATTAACTACAACTATCAGACAGTTAAAAGTTAAATATCTCAATTTCTTTGAAGTGATTTCGAAAGATGAATACACCAAGCTGTTTTATCCACTGAAACGAGATTATTTGGAAGCAATTGACTGTTGTGATGATTATTTAGAAGGAATTATAAGCCTTACTACGTTTTTCAATACATTTGGGAAATCATACTTTGTAGGAGAATTAAGCCACCTAATAGAATTTATAGGAGAAGATTGCCAATTTATACCTGCTATTATTGCAACCCAAAAGAGGTTTCAATTATACGAAGATAAAAAACAGGTATTATCAAAGAAAGTTAATCCTATTCGCAAGAGACGTCCCCCTACATATTTAAAATATTATGTTAAATAAATGAAATGGCTGAGTTGCTGATTGCAGTTAAATTATTAGAGGAGAAATTTAGTAATCTTTCAAAAACCTATTTCTCATATTGTATGGCAAGTGGTCCGGAGTGGATAGACTTTTATTGTAATCAATCTGAGGAATTCGTAAAGGCTGCCCTCTGTTGCAACAAATACATTGAAACATTAAATTTTTTTCAACTTATTCAAGATCTAAAAGATATTGGCTTTGGTTACTATTTAAAAGACTTGAAGCAATTTATTGACGAGGATACTATTCTTCAAGAAATTGAAAAGGAAGAATAAATTTAATAATATTTACAATGGAGCAAATGGTTACTGAAATGTATGAAGAGTTTATTATATCTGCAGCATACTTCCAATATTTATCAATTGTAGGCGAAGAAGACGCAGAAGCACAAGATTTGTCAGCATATGTTAATAATATAGATCGAATGAAACAATGTAAATTAGCCGCTAAATTTTGTAATGATTATTTAAAATATAAAAATGAGTATGAACTTTTAAATGAATTTAGAAAATTAGATTTAAGGTATCATATTAATTGTATTCAATCATGGTTGGTTAATGCAAAATAAAAAGGTAATTAAGTTTTTTTTTTATATTTTTATTCATTCATAAAACAATTGTCATATAAAAATAACACATTTGTCAAAGCACACATACAAGGTGATTTTGAATGATAGAAGCATTTTGGTTCCATTAGCTTTAGAGCTGGTTGTTCATCTATTTCAATCACATGCTTTTTAGAATATTTCTGTATAAAATCCTTTTTTTCGCTTCCTTTTACAAAAACAAAATCTGCTTTCTTCGTAAGTGTTTCAATTATTTTTGGGAAATGATGTAATGGAGTAAATCCATTATTCCAATGTATACAATGATAATTTTTCGTTAACCATACCGCCTGCTTGTGACAATCAGGTGAAAGAAACTCCATTGGAAAAGGCTTTTTAAAAATGTAATGAGTCATTTCATAACCATCAAAAGCTGCAAGCTCTTTCGGTATAAATTTATTTTTTTCATCTTTGAATCCTTGAATATCTATAACCAATCTCATATTTTCAAAGCAGCAAATTTTTTAATGAGACTTTTTTTACTTGAATAATTTGCAATTTCTTCTTTCAGTTGATTAATTTTAAAAATAAATTTTTCAATTTGTAGTTGTAGTTTTGATGTCATGATTAAAACTAAAAGCTTTTGAAAATTTCTTTAAATTAAATCGAAATATGAAAATAGTGGGGATAAAGTTTATAATTGTTTCACAATTTTAGTAAGAGGGTTGTAGCTAAATAATTTGTCATGTAAAATAAGACAATAAGCAGAAGTATCTTTTTTAATTGCATTGTGTGTCTCAAATTCAATTCTCATTACTACGGATCCCGTTTGAATTGTTTCTTTTTGATGGGAGCAATCAATATGTGTAATAGGACTAATGTTTTTGAATTGTTCAGGATTAAAAATGGGTTCATTTGGAACACCATAATAAGACTGTCTAAAGTTGGCAAACATTTCGTATAAAGCAGAAAATTTGTTTTCTTCGAAATTTAAGTACAAATCGTGATAAGGATATCTTTCAGAATTTAAATATACTCTAATATTTGACAAGGTAATATTGTCAAATTTACTCATATCTTTAACAATTTTCCCTTTTCTGTTTTCTTGAAAGCCAATCACAACATGACGAGGAGCTTCTAGTTTACTAGTTGTTTTTACCGGCCATGTGTGACGGGTTGTTTCGGTTAGAGAAGAATATTCAACAAGTTCCCAACTCCTGAATCCTATCAATATATCTTTATTTGATTCTAATATTTTTGATAGAGCAAGTTGTTGTGGCATATCAACTAGAATGTGAGGAACTTTCCAATAAATTTTATCGAAAGTAACCAATGGAGTGTCAGGAGCAGTAACAAGGTGTGCCGGATCTTCTTTGAAAATAACACCATCTAAATCATCAGTTGATCTAATAAGAACCAATTCCTGTTTCATATTCATAATAATTTTTCTGTAATCTTCAAAAAATCCTAAAAGCATTTTTAGTGGTATGGATACGGAGAATTTTCCATCATTATCAACTAAAATTGTATCACCTTCTTTCCGATGTGGAAACCAACCTGCATTTTCCAGTTTTAAACTTTCGTTGGTATTGTGAGAAAGGTAGCTTTTTAAGGTTGATGCTAATCCAACATTTCTTATTGAATCTATAGTAATTCTGTTTAGTTCATAGCGGATTTCTCTGAACAAAAAGGCTATACCATTGTTAATAAATAGCAATTCTTTCTTATATTTACCTTCTGTATTAGTTAATTTTCCTTCGATATAAAGTAAACTATCTGATGGTAGAGTGTAAGCATCGAGTTCTTGAATTGGGATCCTTATTTCATCATTGTAATCGAATTTTGAAGAAATATATGGTTGATATGTGTGAAGCTCAGAACTGACGATGGAATTGTCTACATAAAGCTTTTCGTTTACGTTTAATATGTTCATTATTTTAAAACAGTGAAACCCAAGGATGTGAGAAATTTACGATTATCTCGTCTTAACTTGTTGGTGTTGGATTTGATACTGAACTGTTGTTTAGGCTTTTTCTTTTTATAAGTTTTTACTTTGTTGATAGTAGTAGGGGCAAGTCTCATCCCAAGGGCTCTATTATATCTAACTACCATTTTATATTTCACTTGTTTGTAAATGTAACCTTACTGTTATAGTTTCTCCTCTAAAACTGATAAGTTCTCCGTCTTGATCAACTATTTTAACTGTTATATTGTTAATTGCTTTGACGCTAACTGGAAAATACAAAATGGGCAAAGGAGATTCAACTATTTTATACCCTGGAGCTACAGTTGGATAAAACTGGTGAATAATATGAACAGGTTTACCATTATTGTAAGAACCGACACAAATATTACAGTCAATACAAATAGCATTCACCTTAGTTATTTTTGCAACATTATCTGATTCTTCCTCTTTCATAGCTTCTAGTATCCTGCTATTAAAACCCAACATTTTTCCTATCGAATCTTCCTTGGTAAAATCAATTATTCTACTACACATTAAAAAAGTTTTTAGAGTATTAACATTTGCTTTTAAAAGAAAAAAAATTTTTTCATTCGGAAATAAATCTTCTATACTTTCTCTTATGTATGTTTCTATATCTGTAATGTCATAAGTTCCGTCGGGAATAACAATTACTTTTTTATCTATATAAAATTTATTATATCCTTCTTTTATATTGGGGATAGTCATAAACGTTTCAAAATCAGCTAAACCCAGGTAATATTGTTTTTCATCCTCTAAATATATGGGCGGATTAAAATCAGCAGACAAAACAGAACTGTTTCCTGATATGGCAATTGTGGTAGACATTGCAGTTTATTTATGAATGAGATATTACAATAAATAATGAGTTTATATATTTTTTTGCAAAAATTTTAGGGATAGTTGACCACAGTTATATGAATTAAATTTTTGTTTATTTTCATAAGTATAAAATACATCCACTTTGCCATTGGAATTAAAATATTTGAGAAGTTCAAAAGGTGGTTTTAAATTTCCATAACTATCAAAATATATTACATTTTTGTTATTTTTAATATAAGCAGTCCAATGAGATCCTTTATTTTGTTTTTTATCCAAATTTACAATACCACATTCTTTCAGATTAATTTTTTTTGGAAGTTCATCGAGCATAAAAACACCTCTAAAGCCAGTTATTTTTAACAGCTTTACATATTTAATAATATCATTGTTCGTAAGTGCTCTTTTTGGAAAACTTATTTTGAGTTTTTTTTTGTCTGATTGCTTTCATTTTGACGGATCCACCTTTATAAGGTCTAATAAATAGTCCCTTTCCTTTATATGGTCTAATATATAATCCTTTCCCTTCTTTAGAAGCATTTTCCATTGCAATATTATGTCTATGTATTTCTTCTAGTTGCTGTTTAGCTGCTTTAGCATCATTTACTGCCTTAGCAATTCCTGCCGCGCCTCCACCTAGTGCACCCAGGGCGCCAAGAATGGGAAACAAAAGAGGTAGAAATCCTCCAATTTTTTTGGGCGTTCGAATGATACGTTTTTTTCTCAATTTAAGTTTACCCCCTTTTGTATTTTTTAATCCCAAACCGAACTTTCTTTTACCCTTCATTATTCCTGCAACACTTAAAGCTGCAATTTTTTCACCAATAGAAGAATCTTTAGCTTTTACCCTATCCCAGGCTTTTTTTCTAATATTTGGTCAGATATGTGTCTTTTTGATAAATCTTCAGTCTGAGAGTAAGATATATCATGTTCTTTGCAAGCGGAATCCAATGGATTTATACCAACGTCACCTCTAGTTAATCTTTTTTCCAAGTTGGTGCCGGGACCACAATAATTATATCCTGGTATATGAACTTCGAAAGGTAGTTTGCTAATTAATTTATTTACTAAACCAGAGCCTTTTCTATTACGTGTTTTAATAGTTTTTTTCAACTTATGGCGACCCACAGTCATTGAAGTTCTTTTTATACTAAAAGCACATTGACATTTTTCTGGTATAAATACTTTTACAGCTAAAAATATTTACTAGTGTGATTAAGAATGAGGATTGAAAAACAAAAATTCTCATTACCAGTAAATAATCATGATGAAAAAATTTTAAGTAAACAGTTGAGAAAGCATGGTGACTTATTTTGCGGTGGTTCAAAAAGAGGGCTTATAGTTGGTTGCAGTGGTAGCGGTAAAACCAACGTTATGCTTACACTGCTCGAGCATCCAAATGGAATTAGGTTTGAAAATGTCTATGTTTATTCAAAGTCATTAGATCAACCAAAATATGAATATTTAAGAAAGTTGTTAAAACCTATGAAAGAAATTGGATACTTTGAATATGATAGCGATGAGAACATTATTTCACCTCATGAGATAAAGCCAAATTCCGTTATCATTTTTGATGATATTCCTTGTCATAATCAATCTATTATTAGGGACTATTTCACGCATGGAAGGCATAGAAACACCGATTGTTTTTTTATTTTTCAAGGATATTCCTCAATCCTTAAACGTCTAATTCGAGAAAATGCAAACTTATTAATTTTATTTAAACAGGACTGTTTGAGTTTAAAACATATATATAATGACCACTGTATATTAGATATGACATTTGATCAGTTTAAAAATATTTGTGCTAACTGTTGGATGGATCCATATGGCTTTCTTGTAATTGACAAAGATTGTGAAGTAAATCACGGCAGATATAGGAGTAAATTCGATTCCTTTATATATTTATAAAAGTAAAAAATTTGCAGTTTTATTTCATTTAAAACTTGTACAGCATGGATAAACGTTTAGCTCGAGAATTAATAAGATCCAGACAAGCCGTGAAGCAGAAATATCAAAGCTTGAAATTAGCTACTTCTTCTGCTCAGTCCGAATTAGAACAAACTTATAGACCAATAACACAACCACTTAAACAGCTAATTTCAAGTATTGGTAAATCCGAACCATTCGATTTAAAAGAAGAAAGAGTTTCAAAGTATGAAGATTTCAAAACACCTACAAAGCTTTATAAAACATCAACTCCGACGAAAAATATTCAGAAAACAGGAAAAACTCCGTCACTCCCTACAGAACTACCAACATTTTTAAATGACAGTAGTATCACTTCTTCCTCTCCTGTAGTACAACCATTGTCATCAACTGTTATAGCAGAAACTTCAGATCCTTCTAGTGACACAACAACAAATTTAAACTTGTCAGACATATTGGAACAAACTAGAAAAACAATTCAAACCTATGTTGGTACACCATCATATAAAGATTACTTAGCAGATTTTCATGAATTACCCAGATCATATATTGATGAGGGTGTGAAAGATACACAACATAAATTTGACCATTATTATGGAATAGTTCATGACCTCGAAACGGATAAGTTTTCTTTTGGTTTAACACAGATACCGGTAGAAATTATTGGAAAAGACATTAAAGTGGGAGGAATAACGTACACAGGCACGCCAGGTTTATACGAATTGCTTTTCAAAAAAGAACCGAAAGGTTATAAGAAGGAAGATTTAGATAATTACATGAACATTCTAGCTAAAACAAATGTATATCGTAGGAATTTTGATTCAAATGAACAAGTTCAAGGAAATACATCACACAAATATGTTACAATAATAGGACCATATTTACAAAGAAAGGGGATTACAAAGACAAAAACCTTGCCAAGATTAGTTACAGCATTTAACAAACCAAAACCTCCGTTTAGAACAACTAGAGCCAAATCTACAGGAAAGGGATTAATTTTGAAAACAAACAGATCAAATACAGACTATGTATACTGGAATAATGTTAACGAAATTGTTGATAGGCTACGTTTATTAATTTCATCAAGTGATGCGGGAAATAATGCTCATAGTAACGAGATTATCTCTATTATTGAAGAATTAAGAGAAGATAAAGTAATACTATAAATAACAGCTATCAAATATAATCATATTTATTGTTTAATGAAAGCTCAACATGACAGTTGATAAATTTGGACGCCATATTTCAAAACAAAATCAAGAGAGAATAAGTGACATTAATAATTTAAAAAGGAGATTAGGTGAAAATGAAACAAATAATGAAATCTTTGCTAAAAAGCTTAAGGTTTTTGATGAAAATTTTTTAAAGTATGAGAACCAGATTAAAGGATGCTATACCTCAATTGAAAACGTTAATAAACAGTTGCTAACGCTAAATCAAATAAGTAAAGATTTGCAATTTTTAAATGAACATGTTAAAAAGGAAGACAAAAAATTAAGTGATGATATCAACAAAATTAATAAAATAATGGAAACAAATATAAGAGAAGTAATAATTGAAAAACACAAGGAAAAAATTAAACAATTAAGAACTTTTATAAAAAGGTTAGATGATGAAAAAAAAAAGAAATCAAAATAGCATTCTTAACAGTAGAACAATTGACCAACTCACTTTGGAAGAAAATCAACAATATATTTCCTTGGAAAATATAATGTCCAGTGTAATTAAGAAATTAGAACAAGAATTAAATAAAACAGAGGAGGAATTAAAAAATAGTGATAGTAGATCAACTACTTTCTTAACTGGAGAGATAAAAAAATCCTTTAATGCGTTAGAAAAGGAGATTACTAAAATTAGTAAAATTTTAAATGAAAAAAGTTATACAATACAAATTGATAAATTGAATGAATGGAAAAAACATATAAAAGTTATATTTCGAATTATTACAAAACATAGAAAGTGAACTTCCTTAAAATTGAATAAACAAGTTTGTTGTCATGACAACCGTTAAACAGCAAGTCGTTAATGAATTACATAAACCTGCTAGAAAAAACTACAAACGCAGAAGGGTGGTAGTGAAAGGGTTAAATGATCTTTTTCAAGCTGATTTGGTTGAAATGTTACCCTATGCCAAATTTAATAAGGGATTTAAATATATCTTGATTACCATAAATGTATTTTCTAAGTATGTTTGGGCCGAACCGTTAAAATCTAAATCTGGAAAAGACGTAACAGCGGCAATGAAAAAAATATTAATCAGTGCAAAAACTCCACCAAAAAACTTGCAAACGGATAGAGGAAGAGAGT
>JAUTXW010005248.1:0-125918 GCA_030620095.1 Kuschelorhynchus macadamiae | reverse complement strand
GGTTATGTTATGTGCCTGTACTTGGTAGAATTATCGTATTGCTGGTGTTTGAAAATAGTTTGGATACTTTCTGAAAGACCCTGGATGTAAGGAATAGAGAGGAATTTTTTATCTTTAGTTTTTTAGTTTGGTACGTTTTGATTGGGATTGTTCATTTGCTGTAATCTGGAGTTAAATATTGAATTTATTAATTTTTTTGGGTAACTATTTTGAATTAAGATGTTTTTTGCCTTTTGTATTGCCTGGGATTGATAAGTTAAATTACTCAATTTTATTGCTCTATCGGCAAGACTGATTATTACCGACTTTCTTTGGTTCATTGGGTGTTGCGAAAAGTAATTTATGTATCTGCCAGACCACGTTTTTTTTTGTGTACCATTGTGTTTCAATAATATTGTTTTTATTATATAATGTCATATCTAGGAAATTTATTTTTGAGTTGTTTTCAGTCTCGATGGTAAATTTCCTAGATATGACATTATATAATAAAAACAATATTATTGAAACACAATGGTACACAAAAAAAACGTGGTCTGGCAGATACATAAATTACTTTTCGCAACACCCAATGAACCAAAAAAAGTCGGTAATAATCAGTCTTGCCGATAGAGCAATAAAATTGAGTAATTTAACTTATCAATCCCAGGCAATACAAAAGGCAAAAAACATCTTAATTCAAAATAGTTACCCAAAAAAATTAATAAATTCAATATTTAACTCCAGATTACAGCAAATGAACAATCCCAATCAAAACGTACCAAACGAAAAAACTAAAGATAAAAAATTCCTCTCTATTCCTTACATCCAGGGTCTTTCAGAAAGTATCCAAACTATTTTCAAACACCAAAACATAACCGTATGCCACAAAAGCTACAACACTTTTCAAAAGAAATTTTTTACTTGTCTTAAAACACCAACCCCAACCAGTCAAAAAACACACACTATATATCAAATACCATGTAATGATTGCCCAGGAGTATACATCAAACAAACTACTCAATACCTTAAAAACCGCCTAAATGGACATAAATATGACAAAAAAAATAAAACTTCATTAACTAAGCACGAAAATGAAACATCCCATAAATTCAAATATGAAGACACAAAAATATTAAAAACGGAAACCAACCAAAGAAAAAGGGAATTCTTAGAAATGCTCTATATTAAGCAAAATAAAAATTCAATAAATGATAGAACTGAAATTAAAAATTTAAACCAAATATATCACAACGTAATAAAATAATTATCATGTTCCGAAATTTTCTCCTTGATTAATAAATAAGAAAAAAAAAAATTTTTTTTACTTAGTTAAGTGAAACGGAAAAAAAAATACAGTAATTACCAATTGATTATAATAACAAATAGTATAATTAAAGGCCCTCATGCTATACACCAAAACAACAACAACACAATATACAATTTTTTGCTTCAGTAAAAACAATCAGAAACACAAGCAACTGCTTCAAAACGAGGTGCAATTCCAGTCAAAATATATCGGTAGACTAACATGCCACCGTAGTTTTATAAATAAAAATTTTACATGTTTGTTGGCGTCTAATACTGTATACTAAATGTGACGTGACAAAAATTTTATTCTTTTTTGGTTTGCTGAATGCAGGAAGTTACCTTCTTGGGTGAGTTTGAAAGTATAAATTACTAGGAATTTTAGTTAGCGTAACGAATTATTATTATATAAAAAAAAAAAAAGGTTATTTTTAATTATGTGTATATAAGTATATGTATGTAACATTTTGTCTCTACATTTAAAAAAAAAATGTTGACTTCGCATAATATAAAATAGTACTGTTTTTAGTTTCAGTCAAACAGCACTGATGAAGGCATTTAGCCGAAACGTTTGCAATAAACAAAATGAAAATTAGTGCCGAAAAATAAATTTGTTTTATTTTTCCAAAAAAATAACTTGAGGCCAAAAAAACCAAAGAAAATCTTCCTACGAATATATTTTAAATGGTCCAGAAACTCACTCTAAGTATATATATATATATATATATATATATATATATATATATATATATATATATATATATATATATATATATATATATATATATATATATATATATATATATATATATATATATATATATATATATATATATATATATATATATATATATATATATATATATATATATATATATAACATAGATGTATCAGCACAAATATATGATATGACCATGTTTGCTTGCTTCTTTGTATATAATCTAAAATACTTACTAACTAAAGAATTTTATATAAAATTTAAAATAAAAAGAAAAAAAGAAGAACAGAAAAAGAGCTTAAAAGCCAATAAATCCAGTGATAACACGCAAAATGTATTGAAAATTTCAGTTAAAAGATAAGACGAACAATACATTAAAGTTAAAAGTAAAACTATGCATAATCAAAGAAATATGGTAGACAGAAAAAATATTTAGCAAAAATGCACTCAAGATCTATCAGTAAAATATTCGTCAACTGTATAATAGGCCTTCCCAAGTAAAAGTTCTTTAACTTGCTTTCTAAATTTTCTCCCACAAGAAATTTTTCTCATATGTAAAGGCAGTTTGTTAAACATTTTCCTTCCATTGTAAATGAATGATTTTTTTATTAGTTCTGATGAAGGAATCGGTAACCTGGATATGCATATTCAGTTAGGATTTCTGAACGAAATTTTTTATGAATTAAGCACACCGTTTCAAGAATAAATAGGCACGTGAGGGTCAAAACGTTCAAGGATTTAAATAAAGGCCTACAAGAAACAGGGGTCCTAGCTTTAGATAAGTACCGAATTGCTCTTTTCTGTATAATAAATGTGGAATTTAATACATAGTTAGGGCAGCTTCCCCAGAAACACAAGCCATTGAGCAAATGTAACTCTATCAAGGCATGATATACACTCTTTGCCACTGATAAATCTAGCTCGTGAGAGACAATTCTTAGGGCATAGCAACCCGTTGCAATCTTAGAATTCACATTCAAAATATGTTTCTCAAATTTTAGCCTATCATCTACGTAGAGACCCAAGAACTTGTTAACACGTAAACTGTCTATTGGTTGGTCATGCATCCTTACATCACTAATTGAACATTTAAATGAAATAATGTTGGTTTTATTGTTGTTGTCTTTTATTATTTCGAAGTCCCTCTTAACAACATGCTCCAACTGTTTGGGATCATGGTGGTGCCGTAAAACAGTTGTCATCGGCAAACATGGTAAACAAACCTTGTATGTTAATGCTTGGCAAATCATTAACATATAGCAAAAAAAGCAATGGTCCCAAAACAGACCCCTGTGGAACACCTGCAGCAATATTTAATTTGCCTGACTGGTCATTTTTTAAACTTACAATTTGACACCGATCGGCCAAGTAGGAACTAAACCAGGCACAAGCTTTCCCCCTAAATCCATAAACTTCAAGCTTGCTGAGAAGTATTCTATGATCCACAGTCAAATGCCTTAGATAGATCACAGAACACCGCAGCAGCAACCTCTCCCTCATTTAGACGTTCGTATACAGTTTCAAGAAGAGAGGATATGGCGTCATCTGTGGACCATGATGATTGAAATCCAAATTGTCGTGTGTTAAGAATACTGTGTTTTTTGAGATAGAGTAGCATCCTCTTTTTCATAAGTTTCTCTATAACTTTAGATAAGGTGGGGAGCAGGGAAATTGGCCTAATATTGGAGGGAACATCAGTTTCACCACCCTTAAAAATTTGAATCACAGTAGCAAATTTCAGATCAGATAGAAATTCTCCGCATGTAAATGACCAATTAATAGCTTCAGCTAAGGCGATCAAAGTGTGATAAGGAAGCCTCAGTAGACCCTAACCGAAATATTATCCCAACCCGAGGCTTTGAGATTTTTAATATCTTTAAAAACTTCAATCAGTTCTTCTGGATTAGTTGGTAGGATATAGAAGGTGTCATTTATTACAGTACTTTTAAGATATTCAAGTGGATCAAATTTTTTAGAGTTATTTTTGGCCAATTTTTCAGCTATAGTGCAATAAAAGGAGTTGAGTCGGTCTGCATTAATATTGTAATCCAAAGTAGTATTAGTTCTACCAGTTAAGTCGTTAACAATTTGCCAACATTCCTTTTGTTTATTGTGGGATTTTACAATTTTTTGTGAAAAATATATCTTTTTTGCCAAGTTAATTGTTGATTTGTATATAGAACGGTATTTCCAGTAATAATTCATGAATACATTACTATCAAATAAAAATTTTCTTAAAGTATGCAAAGATCGCATATTTTGGGCAGACACCTTTAGGCCTTTGGTAAACCAACCTTTCTTTTTACGATTTTTTACCATTCTTAGGGGAAAAGTTTCATTCAACACATCACAAAGAAGTCGGTGAAACTGTTGAAGAGGATTTTCTGAATTTAAAATTTTATTCCATTGCACAGTTAAACAAAACTGAGAAAACCTATCATAATTTTGCTTAGTAAAAAGTTGTTTTAGCTGTTTCCTATTACTGGATTTAGTTTTAGTGGCAATCTAAAATTTACAGTGTACAGCTTCACGGTCTGAAAGACCAGCATTTAACACAGAACAAGAAACAGCATCGTCTTGCATGTTGGAACACATGTAGTCAATCAATGCACCAGAATATTTTGTTTTACGCGTGGGTTCAGTAACATGCATATTTAAGTCAAGTGAGTCAAATAAATTGTCTAACATTTGCGCATAATTAACATTTAAGTCACCAGCTAAAATAACATTAATGTGTGGAAGTTCAGTTAAAAGACATTTTAATCTAGTTATAAATAAAGATAATTTTGTATTTGGTGGCCTATATAAGCAGACAATAAACAGATCTATCCTATGAGATTGAACAATGCAAAATTCGAATTCTTTTTCAACCAACATTGCATCCAACTTATCATAATTTAAAAACGAATATTGCGTAAAATTATTATGTATCAAAATCATTGTTCCACCGTGCAAAGAGATTAGTCTTGCATACTTAGAAACTAATTTATAATTTGAAAGACCAATACACTCATTTTCCTTTAACCAATGCTCAGTAAAAAGTAAGATATCCGGATTATTACTACTTTCTAAGAATAGCGACAATTCATCAATTTTATTTCTAATGCATTGAATGTTTAAAAGCATACATGTAAAACTAATAGAATTGTCTATTCTAAAAAATCATTATTGCGTACTGAATATGGTTCATTTACAACATTTTCATTTTCAGAAAGTACAAGATTGTCACTGTCCAAGTTCAAACAAAAAATGTGCATAGATAAGTATTTACAAATAAGTTTTTTACTATTATACGATGGGTCTCCATCAGGTGATCTTTCGTAAATATGTATAAAACTATAGAATGACAGGAAGGCCGATTTGTTGTTGTCTTTTAGCACATAATCTTGAATAGAGGTATTAATGTCATTAATAAAATTATTTAAAACCCTGCGTTCATAAGCATATGGAGAAAAAGTATTTTTTTGGGATTTAAGTTCAAATACATTTTATTGAGAAATATAAATAATACAATTTCAAAAGGAAATATTTCAATTGGGTTGGTATAACCTAAACGGTCATATATAAAATACAACAAACAGTCTTAAAGATGAGCAAATAAAACAGAAAAAAAAACGATAATAATAATAATGACGGATGACCGCTAAAGCACAATGAAATTTTGAAAAAGATAGACATGTGTTTCTTATGGTCTTTATCAGTACAGTCAACTAGTTGAGAGACCAGAACAAAACCACACCAGAATCACCAACCAAAGCCAAAACCGACATTTGTGGTTACCATGAAAACATCCAAACTATTCGCCGGACTTGATACTCGATTACAGCATAAAGCCACTATGGCGAAACTCACAACCCAAAAGTAATTAAATCAGATGCAGAAAAATATTAAAGCGGCAAGAACTATATTATAGCAATAACATTATTTGACAAAAAATTAGCAATTTAAACACAATTCTTGTTCTATCAAGTAATGAAAGATATAGACTAAGTATTCTATCAAGTAATGAAAGATATAGACTAAGTATGTCAAATGCATATTATAAAAAGGGATATGTTCAAAAATGTTTTGTAAAATTAGACAATACATTACAGTAAATATTAGAGGTAATTTGAAATAGAAATATTTACGACTTTAAGCAATTATTCATCTGTGATAAAAAATACATAGGTCAAACAGAACAAAGTTTAAGTAAAGCATTGGATTACACAAAAGTAATAAAAGACTTAATAAATGATCTTGTGCTCTTTCAGAAGATATTATAGACACAGGACACATTAATTTTAATGAAACCAAAATTTTACACACTGAACATAACACTAACAAAAGGCTTTTTTACAAATTACCGAAATATACGAGTTCAAATGAATAAAAAAAACTATATTAAAAACTTAAGTTCCATTTATTCTTATAGTTTAAATTTAGATGAATGACTTCTTAAAAATCATAAATATTTATTTTTCAATTTACCTCTAACATTTCGCTCCATATACTGTATAACGTATTGTCTAATTTTATAAAAATGTTTGAATATACCCCTTTTTATATTATGCATTTGACATAATAAGCAAATAATTACTTATTGTCAGTTCAGAAGAAACTTAAGAAAGTAAAATGAGGTTTTCCATGTTTATGTAAACATTTTATATATTTTTGTCTGCTTTGTCGTCATATTCCTTACCGTGTTTTAAATAAAATTCCACGTATTACTTTTTAATGGCTTTTATATTCTGAAAGCAATATTTCAACTAACTGATTGGCTATATAAAATATGTTTAGAACTTTAAGAAAGTAATAATTATTATATATTAATATAAATTATGTTATCTTTCATTCCCTTATAACATGGAAGGATACATTATGAGGGAAATTCCGTGTAATTGACTTAACCCAATCTGTAAAGTACTCCTATCAGAAAAGAAAGGATTCATAATAAGGGAAGTTCTGGGTAAAGGCAACTTACTGATTTTTTGTATGTTTTCGTGATTGCAGTTTTCAAGATGACGACCAAGTAGCTTATCTATTGAAAGGTCTATTTAATCTAAATGTTTAGTCCCAATATGGGGATATTGGAGTTATCCATTTCGAACTGGCGATCATTCGTAAATATAATAGAACTTAAATAATGGAGCATACAATTTCTCAAAAACCTGCAAAACTCAAGTATAGTAAACCTTCTACCTCCAGTGATTTCTGATTGAAATCTTTTTATTAGTGTCTGGGATAAGTATAGTATTTTTTGGTTAAAAAATATTTTAAAAAAGAAATTTTTGATGAAAAGTATAGCACTTAGCACACATGCTGATAAGAACATTTCAATTAATGATTGTGATTAATAAAGTAGTTTTGTAACTTTGAAAGAATTTTTAGTCTCCAAATATTTAGGTTCTGTCACATTTACAAATGACCACCATTTTAAAATGGACAATTTTAATGCCTCCATATTTTGGGGATAAACTGAGGTTGGAAAGACCTTTCAAGAGATATGCAACTCGACCCTCCTTTCTATTTACTTATTTTCTTCAAAATGGCGCTCAGCTGCCATCTTGCCAAACATACACAAATAGTATTTTGTTTGCTATTGAGTAATTAAAGAGCTACACTGTATAGATTGTCATCTCTCTTACTTCTTCACCATGGGCAGGCAAACTCAGCTACTGTATATGACATAAACAAACTTAAAAAAAAAACAGAACAATGCGGTAAAAACCCTATATGGTATGAACTATTATATGGCACCAAGTTTGATTTTTGAGGAATCTCAATTACTTTAGTTAAAAAGAAATTAATTAATTACGCAATGATAAAATTATTATATAAAATTAAAATCAGATCTGCAGTCGTGCCTTTCACACATAAGAATTATGCCAATTTTCGCGTCGAAGGTTTTACGACAACAAAATCTCAAAAGGAGTATGATTGTTAAGGGGATCAAATCTAATAATAACATAATTGAGCACTTAAAACTCTTTAAAAAGCAGATTTTATAAGCTTATTTTAAAAAACCAGGAATAGTAAAACTAAAGACATTACATATTATTTTATTAGATATGTAATATTAAAACATTTTTATAACATTTGTATTAGGACAAACTTATATGGGGTAATATGTGAAATTTACA
Source organism: Kuschelorhynchus macadamiae (assembly GCA_030620095.1). Classification (NCBI taxonomy): domain Eukaryota; kingdom Metazoa; phylum Arthropoda; class Insecta; order Coleoptera; family Curculionidae; genus Kuschelorhynchus; species Kuschelorhynchus macadamiae. The sequence goes on along the minus strand of JAUTXW010005248.1, from coordinate 117,794 downwards.
TAAAAATTTTTTGTGACCTTATTTTAATAAAATCAGATTTTCAAAACAAAAATTGTCACATTCTTCAAAATTAAAAAAACTTGGACCTAGCCAAAAATGTTGTTTCAGATGGCCCAGGATCTATCTGTTAATTTTGTAAATAAATCGTATTATAACTTAAAAAAAATCATATCTTTGGGTGTCATTTGCTATCCTGTATAATGCCCGCCCTTTTTTTTTGAACTGGTCTAGATTACATTTTAATATGGCATTTTTCAATAGCACACTAAATACGTCTTTGGTGAAAATTTGATGATGGCGGCTGGGCTTAATTTTGAAGTAAAAAAATTAATTGAAAAGGGGATAGAGTAGCACATTCTCCTCAAATTATGGGATACTGACATTGCTCATTTCAAAAAGATGGTAATTCCTAAACAGAATCTAAATATTTTGAGAGTAAACATCCTTGAAAACTTACAAAACTCAAATACCCTGCCACACATTATTAACTCACCGCCTAAAATTAATCATTTATTTAATACTGATTCTCTTTGAAATTTCAATAAACTATTTTTTTAATTGTAGCTTCATTCTTTGGGTACTTAAGCGTGTCCAGGATTGTTTGCTCAACTTTATTTTAACTACAATACAGAGGATGCAGAGTCATTTGTTGAAAATACACCTTATACCTTAACACGTTTTTATTAACATTTTTTTTGTACATTAAATTGTTGTTATGATACAACTTTCAAACATAAAATCGAGTAGACTATGGACAAACAAATGTCCAAAATTATGTGTCAAAAGTAATTATTGCAATCACTGAGAGACTGCAGGTTTGTTTTGCGAAAATTTGATACGTTTACTATTTTTCTTTTAAATCTAAGTAGTCTAGTGTATTAATTATAAGTGTTTATTTATTCAGTTGAAATGGAACATCGTACGAGGAACTTGAACCATGATGGAAGTGTTCAAGCAGAGACCTGGTAAAGGAATGAACTACTGCGCCATCGGTCTGTTTAACGTTTTAGAGAAATAAACACACACAACAAGCTCGCGCCCTGGACAAGGAAGGCCTCGAATTAAAACAGCTATTCACGATAGTTTTATTATAACACGAGCTTTAAGAAAGCAATTTACTATGACAAGAAATATTTTAACTCAACTAAGAGCTATTCATACTATTCAGCCAGACGTTGATACCGTGAGGAGACATCTTGCCGAATAAGTTTTGCACATAAGTGGACCAGCAATACGCCCTACATTAAATGCAGATCATCGAAAGGCTAGACTCCATTTCGCTAGGGAACATCTGGACTGGAATATGGAAGACTGGGGGGCGAGTATTATCTACAAACAAATCAGGTTTTGTCTGTATAACTGGGATAGACGTCTACAGTTATTCGATGACCAAATGAGCGTTATGCGCAAGGTAAAGTTAAACCACTTTATTTAATGGAGGCCCTGTGATGTTCTAAGGAGGAATTTCCTTGACACCCAGAATGGATCATGTTCCTAACATGAAGGTTTTTTTTAACAGCGAAAGGTATATTAACGACATTTTATAATAAATAAATAAATAACTTAATAGCAGATAACACCACTACAATAAATAAAATACAATCTGCAGTATAGAAATTTCATAAAATTTCTTTCTTATTTCTGCTTTAACTCTGCCAAATGACATATTAAAAATATCAATTTAATTGGTCATTTCCTAGCCTACTAAACCTAGATCAAGGGCTACACATTCCATAATTAGTTCTGTGATAATCTAAACTGAAGAGATGATATTGCCTAGTTTGCCTTGCTGGAACATGTAGTTCAATTAAATCTAGTAATTTAAATGATTCAATCAAACCACTGACAATCTTAAACAAGATGCATAAATAAAAATATTTTCATCTATTCTCTAATTTATTTATTTATTTCTTTTTGGGACACATACGGGTCTAAGCCCACAAATTGTGTCCACTATTTCCTTGTTAATTTAGTCATAACATAAACCTAAAACCACATACCTACAATTTATAATCTATTACTTAGGACCCTAGGAAGAAACTTGTCGGCACAAATTAATACTTATTTAGAAAATCGGCTTTCAATGCTTTCTTAATGTTTTTGGAGGACATACAGAACAAATCAATGTTATCGCAATGAAGATTTGCAGAGTTTAACATTCTGATTATAGGAGAGTTTGCTAAGCTATTAGTGTGAACCATAGGAAGTACAAAGGAGCGCGTGTTTCTTAGATTTCTTTGAGGAACTGCTATTGGAATTTGGGATAAAAGGTCAATTGAATCGACTGGGCAACAAATAATTTTTTTTCAGAAAAACGATATCATTTATAACCCTGCGATCTGCCAGGCTTAAGAGTGTGAGCCATATTGTTCCTAAATGCCAAATATTTTTAAAACTTTTTCTGTGCGCGCTCCAATCTTTGAATACAGACATCATACATGGGATTCCAAACAGAGGAAGAGAAATTTAGTCGACTCATAACATAAGCATGATAGAGGGTCACTAAGGTAGCTTTCAATTGCCTATTTATGTATCCTAACAATCTAAACACAGGTCTTTTGCTTGGTCTTCTCTACGAAGCTGGTTTGAATACAAACTATAATTGAAAATTATTTTTTGGTGATTACGGGTAAATCTAATTGTAAAACATTTTTGAGTGTTTAAATATAGACTATTTCTAGAACAATATTGTTCAATTCTAGCAAGATCTGACTGCAATCGCTGACAATCGACGCCGTCCTAAATTACTTTATAAATGTTTAAGTCACCCGCATAAAATAAATATTCCGAAAATTCAAAGCATTTACTGATACCATTTATATAAATGATAAAGAGTAAGGGTCCCAGAAGGCTCCCTTGGAGTACCCCGGATGTCGATATAAATGAATCGCTAGATGGCGAAAACGAATGACGAGGTAGAGCATAGCAGAAACAAATGCATACTTTAGAGTAGAATTATTATAGTATTATGCAGTACATATCACTAAAAAATTGCTAAAAATGTAAATTTCTTGGGTAAAATAGGGCAAAATTTAAGCATGTGGTCAAAACTAAACATATACAAGACAATAATACAACCCCATTTTAAATTTTGTTCGACAATGTTATACCTACTAAATAACGCTGAACTTAATATTTTACAAAGAAAACAAAATAAAGCGTTAAGAATTATATTAAGATGCAATAGAGACACTAGTGTGGTCTCTATCCTGGCCATTTAAGAGATCAGCTAACATTAGTAGAAAATATTCACCAACATCAAACTCGTTCAGCAGGGAATTTTTATGTGCCAACTGTAACTAATTTATTTAATCATAATAGTTTATTTCGTAAAGGTCTAAGAAGTTAATAAATTACCACAATATGTAAAGAACTGTAAAACAATAGAACAATTTAATGTATTTAATGCATTGTTATAGCAAAACAGTCTATTTCTATAATGTGATTATTAGTTTTGTTAGTTATTATAAGTATTGTAATTTTTTTAGCCAAAGGCTGTTGAATAAATATTTCATTTAATTTAGAAAAATACCGTTAAACAAGAGAATAAAGGTACTTGATTTTAGTTATGTAGATTAAACAAGAAAGCGCATAGAGATTACGAAAATTAAGTATGTCATTTTAGACATACAAAAGATAGGTAGAGTATCTGCTAGGTTTATGATAAAGAATTTTTAAAATAGCATTTTGGCATGTTGATAAAATTTTTAGATTTGAATTACACAATCTTCCCCACATGATGATACAGTACCTCAATATAGATTCTACCAAATAATTACATAGTAGCAATACCAATTTTTTATTTAAAATATTTCTTAATTGGAAAAATTTGTAAAACATCTTTCTAATTTTTTATGCTAGATATATTATGTTTGTAACATCTTAGATGTTGATCAATAACTACTCAATATCAATAACTAAGTCCTAAAATACGTTTTAGTTAACACTTAATTTACTAGCATTCAACCACTGCGGTCAGTCCATCTTCCACCCGTTTATAAACCTCTATCCAAGTCTCCTCGGAAAACAGCAAAGCCGTGTCGTTAGCATACGATACCACAGTCCCAAAGGACACCCCATCAAGCATGGGACCCAGCACCGCTCCCTGAGCCACTCCAGTAGTTATGATGGCGTAATCACTGAATGAATTATGTATTTTGACTCTCTGTTTTCTATTTATTAAATGTAGTTTTAAAAAGAAATAGAGGTCCACCTCAAATACCAATTTCTTCCAGTCTTTATTTAGGTCTACTTCTTGGTTATGAATGTAAATATTGTTTGTCAACTCAAATATAGCATCTTCGGTATATAATATAGCATATTTTCTCTTTCCAAAAATTCAACCAATCTTTGTTTTAAGCATTTTTCAATCAGTTTTGCAGTCATTTATTACTGATATTGGTCTATGATTAGTAATATGAGCCGGATCCACAGTTTTGAAAACGGGGGTTACTACTAATATTTTCTATTCTTCCGATATATTAAAAATCACAAAAGAGATATGTATGATATCCAATAATGGTTTTAAAAGGAAAATGTCCATTTTTTGAATGAGGGAAGCAGTTATTCCATCTTCCCTTGGGGTTTTAAAAATGATGATACTGTCCTGGAGATAGGAACCGAAATCCTTTCCGAATTTTACTCTATATTAGATTGAATTTTGTTTCTATATACTTGTAAAACATATTACGAAAAGCATTACCGACATCAGTCCTTTTTTTTTTTTCTTTTTCTAGAATACAAAAACTTTTTTTTGTTTTATCATTTATTGTGTCCGATATTTCTTTCATAATCTTAATTTATATTTTTTTGTAATCGTGATTTTAAGCATTTTTTGTTTAATAATGTTTATATTCATTTAATAGTACTGCAAAATAGTTTTTGTTTAATTGTTTTTTCAGCTTATCTCTATATTTTATAGCATGAATAATATCTTCGGTAATCCATGGTTTTCTTTTTCTATTACTATTTATTTTTTGCTTATATGTACACTTAGTTGTAAAAAAAATTAATTAATTTATTTTTAAAATTTTGATATGCATTTTTTGTCTTTTTATTGTCTTTTCCTAAAAATGCGTTCCCGTTTCTGGTAAAGACGGATTTCCTGCCGTATTTTTCGATACCTTATTTATATAATATCATTCGGGTTTTGGTTAAGTTTTCAGTAATCCCGATAGATGCCCACGTCCAGAACGAACCTCAATTACATTTGACCTAAAATTCTTAATTTTTACAACGTATGCCCTACCCAAAAGGTATGAGTTTAGCCAACTGAATAGTTGGCCATGAATGCTCAAGGCGTGAACTTTTTTAAGAAGTAGATCGGTACAGATTCTGTGAATGGCTCTAGTAAAATATGTATAAACCGGAACAATTTTGTAATGACTCTAGGTTATTTAACACATATAACACTGGTATTCTAAAAGATTAGATATTGTAGATTTTCCTTTTATGAAACTGTGCTCTTTAGGTATAATAATAAAAAAACGTTTCACCTAAGGACCTCAATATTTCAGGTATTATGGACATTTTTATTATAGCTTGATAATGTTTAATATCAGTTCTGTCACCATTTTTTAACGGGTTCACTCTTGGGGGAAAGAACCCAGAACAATAGATTTATTAAACAATGTACAAATAGATCACACAGTATAAATTCCATGTTTTTAAGAAATTTAACTAGAATAGTATCAGGACCACACCCAAGATTACTCCTTAAATTTGTTACACATCTATACTGATGGCCTCAAAACTACTAATATAACAGTTCTATCATAAGTCTTAACACTGGAACCTGTGGTGGAAGATAGATCAAAATACAAGAGTTCTAACTACACTACATTACAACTTGTTACGTTCTGGACGAGCGTTTCTCTAACCAAGTTAGCATCATCAGCAGATGATATAAACTAAAGTAACCTATCCTAACCGAGACTATTTATAGGTAAATGTGGTCACACTTAGTTGCACCTGACTGCACCGTTGTCAAGCAGTAGAGGGGACTATAGGAAATAGGCCCTGTCTTGTTTATTGTTTATCTCCGTTCCTTGCAAATTTGTTTATGGGTAAATTAGAAACCCAATTCAAAAAAGAACTCAAGTATTTCCCAAGGGTGTGGTATAGATACGTCGACGATATATTTGCTATTTTTGATATTAAAACAGAAAATTTGGACACTTTCTTATAAACATTAAACAATAAATACTCTTCCATTAATTTTACGTATGAAAAGGAGAACAATGGGCAATTACCTTTTCTCGACACGTTAGTTATTAGAAATAACGATAAATTAGAATTTGATAGTTATAGGAAATTTACTAATACTGATAGGTATATACCATCCAACTCATTTAATTGCAGGTTAGCCAATTTTCCATTAAGTAAAGATCGTTTTAACAATGAAATGAATCGGATTAAAAATATAGCTAAAAGTAATGGATATAATGATAATTTTGTACATAAATTAGTAAATAGATATAAGCATAACAAAATGTTAAAATATGCCACTACTCTTCAAGCACCTGAGGCTCCTGATAAGTTCATAGTAATCCCATATGATCCCAGATATACGAGAGGCCTAGAAAAAGTATTTACAAACGTAGGTTTTAGAGTAGCCTACAAAACGGAGAACAGTTTGGAAACCCTAAAGACAAAGTCGACTTAAAGGAGAGGAGTGGCATCTATGAAATCAGCTGTAATGACTGCAATCTAAAATAAGTTGGGCAAACTAAACGCTCCATAAATATTCGTTTTAAAGAATTCATGGCACATTTAAGATAAGGAAGAACAGAAAAGTCAAGCGTTGCCCAACATGCTTTGGAATACAATCACCAAATAAGGAATAAATGATCTTAAGTTAATTAAAAATGTATAGAAATAGTTAAATGGGGTAAGAAAGCACTAAATAAAGACAGAGGGCATATTCCCTATAGTCCCTTCTATTGCTTACATGAACCATGTGTGACCACATTTACCTATAAATAGTGTCGGTTAGGATAAGTTACTTTAGTTTATATCATCTGCTGATGATGCTAACTGGTGTTAGCGAAAGGCGCGTACAGAACGTAACAAGTTGTGGTGTCGTATGGTTAGACCTCTTGTATTTTGATGAGTTCTATCATAGCTAAATCTAATCACAGTTGTTCCGCAAAAAAAAATGTCAGTTTGGTTGACTGATTGAAAAGTACTAATTTTGGGAGCTCAAAGTTGCCCTTCTTATCTAAAACATTTCCAAAATTCATCTTTATTACATACAGTATTTTCTGAATCTTCAATATAATTGGAATAACAAGTTGAGGAATATTTTTTATATTCACTTCGTAAAACAAAAAACAGTTATATTCCTCCACGGTGCCACTGGATTTGTATTTTAAATGAACTTTCTAATAATATTAGTTCCTTTATCCTATTGTCACACCATTTAGGAAATTTTGAAAACTTAAATCTAACTTTGGGAACATACAAATCTATAACACCATGTAGTATATAATAAAAATATTCCCCTTAAGAAATCATGGTTGTTGGGATTAGACCGTGTCAAATTGGAATTACTACCCTAATATACCTTCGATTGCATGGGGCATCTTCAAGGATCTTTACTCCACAACACCTGAACACTGAATTCAGTGTTGAAATTTGGAATAAAATTGATCAAATCCGAATTAGAAACTTAATTTCAAGTATGCAACATAAATGTGAAGACGTTATTAGAAGTAGAGACGGAATACGCGATACTGATCTTGAATTGCAAATTTAATATTGTTAATTTAGTGTGTGAACCTTTTTAAAATATACTGATGTTAATAAACTTAATAAAAACATGTTGAGCTATTAAACTGCAAATTTAATTAAATAGGAAACATACAAATATGAGGGAAAAAGGAAAATGTTAAGTAAATGTGAGGCTATACTCAGTTCGCATATGTGAAATGTCATGATTTCCCATAAATCCCACAGGGTCGTATTTTCGGACAAATATATAGCATTACACATTACACCTGATATACAATGAAAATTAATGTGTCTCTTTTAAGTCACAGACACATGTACACCAGATCTATAGCCCAAAAATTAATAAAACACAGTTCCGTATAATTCCTCTAAAAATAAGGATATCAAAGCGAACAAAAAAAAACAGAAAATGTTCAGAAAAGACGGGGCTATAGCTTGGTTTTAATTGGAAAAATTTGTCATATCTGATTTGCTCCACAGGGTAGAAAGCGAACGTCTATGGAACCCCTGTATAATGTTAAAAATAAAATTGAGCAAAAAATCCTAGAGACACTTAGATACTCAGAAATGAAGCTACAACTGAAAAAAAAGTTTATTAAAATCAGACTCTTTTTTTCCAAAGTCTGTATGAAATATATGGATAATTTTAGGTGGTGCATTAATAATGTGGGGCAGTATATTTTGTGATCCCTAAATGAAATATTCCTACGAGTGTGGGAGCTAAGTACTGTATTTTTCTGTTTACACGGTGTTCTAATTTTAAATTAAATTATGATGTAACTAGAAAAGTCATATATACTTAGCCCATGTACTCATAATATTTCAATGAGGAATCACATGAAGTGTAAAAACTAGTTTTCCAAGAATTTTTTAGCTCCATTATTTAGGTTTTGACACCTCTACGAATGACCACCATTTGTATTCATATTATGAAGAATAATTAACGTTGAAAAGACCTTTTAAAAGATGTGCTAGTCGACCCCCTTTCTTTTTTCTTCAAACCCATTTTAAAATTTTCAATTGCCAAGCAAACAAAAAAGAAGTATTTAGTCTACTACTGAAATGTGTCCAATTAATTTTTTTTTGATTAACTGGTTCAAAAAATAAAGGGGATTTAATTTGCAAGTTCATTCTATGCCTACTTTACAACAAAATTAAAGTGAATACTTACTAATAATCCATGGGTAACAATTTTCTGGTTCTTTGTAACTAACTAGGACATTATCTTCACTAGGAAAAAATACATGCCTCATTGAGGATGAAATGTCCCCCTCAAAGGATGAGTCAAAACAAGAAGACTTTCGCAGTATGGAAGTATGTGGTGTGTCAGGTAGACTAGCGGTTTCTTTCTCATCATTGTCACTATCGTTATCTGATTCATTTGTTTCTAGATAATAATGAGATAATCAGCAATATAGCAAAAACTTAACTTCTCGCCAAAAACGATAGAGTGCAATTTTAGCATCCACTTTAAATGTCTATTTTTTCATAAATTATTTAACTGATTTTCGTAGGGATTTCAAAACTTTCAAATTCGTTTCTTTGAAATTCAGAATTCTGATAGTAATAGGCCTCCGCCTCTAGCAATAGTTGCAGTTCAGTGGCTTAACACATTATTTGCTGGTCCTGGTTAGATCTATTTTGCATTTATGTGGAATGATAAAAAATGATATAAGCTGTTGGGTAATGTGACTGTTTTGAAGCTTACATTATATCCAGGCATTTTTTCCATTAACACTTTACATTAAAAAAATACAGATTGTTTTACAATTTCAATTTTTTGATAAAGTATAAATCAATGCTTTTATAGCAAGTTCAGTATTTTTAACATTTAGCACCTTATTTTCTTGGGTCTAGGTTAATAGTAAAACATCAAGTCAACGTTTTGCTCATTGTGTTGCGCATTTTCAAGACTTTATTCAGTATTTTTTGTTAGAGATCAAGCAAACCTAAGTATTTTTTTTACTAAAAAAAAAAACAAATGTTGGCCATTTGGCCAATAAAATGTTTAGTTTTGACAACACACACATATTTAAAGAAACAATACTTCAGTATTGGAAATTTGCGCGCATTTAACATTATTTGAAATATATTATTTTTACTAATCGAAAAATAACCAAAAAAAATGCCCAAATACATTATGTAATGCAATTAAAATTACTGAAAAATACCGGCGGCTTGCGGCCTGATATTTTATTCAAAAATACAAACTAAATCCAAGAAGCTTACTAATTCGAAATGCCACGGAAATATGCTTAAAACTTTAAAATCTCATCAAAATAGGTTACCTCGTTTATTAAAATATACACATGTAAAATTGATGCTAGAGTTGCAGTCTATATTGACTTTCCTCGCTATATTCACAAAACAATAATTCAATATTAATTTAGTGTTTTAATACCCACCAAAAATGGTGACCAATTCAGCAGCCTTTTCATCTTCACCTTCTACTATATCAACATCCCTTACTTTTTGCTCCAAAAGCTTTACATGATCTTTAATATTTTTTTCTTGTTGTGCTTCCAAACAGACTTTATCAACATCAATGTGGATAATATCTTCAATTCCATCATCTTCTTCTGATGTTGTTTCTTCAGGACTTATACTATTTGGTGAGACAGATGGTGTTAAATGGAATATACCAACCTGGGTGGGTTCCAGAGGAGTACATAGTTCATCTTCATCAATAGAAAATGACTTATCTATGAGGGAAGTTGATAACTTTACTTTGGCTTTATTTTTTGAGGTATCTAAAATATTAATATCAGTTACTCATTAAAAGAAGATATAATTTAGCGTGTTTTAGTGTATTTAAAGCTAACTCAAAATTAAGTTTTATTTAACACAATAATTATACAATTTATACATGGGCGCCCATAGGGGGACCAAGGGGGGCTACCTCTCCACTGCTTTGCAAGTATTATATTATTTACTAATAAATTGTAGAATTCCATTTTTCCAAAAAAAAAATATGGGATGTGTTCAATATTCTTTCATCAAAACGAATTTTTCAAGATTTGATTTAATTTTCCTTAAGGGAGAACTGCACGCAAAAAGTGAAAAATCAGCGACAAGGTCTAGTCAAGTTCAAAGTAAGATGAAATGGTACCTACGTATTAGAAAAAACTTCCTGCGCGTCCGACTTCAAAAAAATGTGTTATGTATAGGCAATTTAAATTACATTTCGGTTAAAAATGGGTTCAAAAGGGTTCACGCGCTGCAGAAATACAAAGACATGAGTACGATTTACCACTTTTGCGTCAAAAAGTGGTCAAAAAATGGTCGAAAATGGACAAATCGACTTCTGTTTTATAATTATAGGTTTAATTATTTCATAAAATATCTTATTTAGCGCGCAACTATACATATTTTCCTAATTAAATCACCTTGAAGCTAATAAATATCTCTTACAGCTTTAACATAATATTGCAGCGGCGGAAGGCTTGCAAATGATCCATAATACTGCATGCAGTTCCCCCTTAAAATTCTAAATTTTTTTAAGATACGCCACCTAAAGTTAAACTGCATATTTAGAAAGACAATGTTTTGTTGTTTTTAATTGCAGTTATAGAAACTGATTAATTTATTATTTTTTTATTGAAGATACATTTAACATTTCTGTAACACATTTAAAATACCATTTAACAAAAACATTGGCATTAATTCATAAAACTAGGTATTATATCACAGATTTTAGGTGTCTATTCAGTCTACTTTTAAAGATGTTTGCTGAATTTGAATTTTTTATATCTAGTAGTTTATTATATTCATAAATACTTTAAAAAATAGTGAGGTCATACTATTTGTATGCCTTACATTATTTATATGAAAATAGTTTAAGTAATTATGGATATTACTTGTTAAATTGATAAATTCATTGAAGTAGTCTATTGTTAACCAGTTTAACATATTTAGCATATGGTTTATAGCGCAATACATATTACATTCTAGCAAGGGATGCACAACATTCATAGCATAGAGAGTTAAGTGTTTAGAAATTCTGGTAAAACATACAATGCATTACATTTGTAAGATGTGTACAGGGATCTCAGTATTGACTGTCAATCAACTGAAAGGAAAGAAGATGTGTTTAAGTAACAAACGAATCATATTTATTTAATTTTTTAAAAGTAATTAAGGCAATAGTGACTTGAGATCCCTTCAAAATTTTATTATATAATTATAAGAACCGGATTTTTAATCTCAATTTAAACACTGCAATGTAATTTTACCAGAACTGCAGAAATTGCGTAATTTAATAATGTAATCGTCAATTGTTTAGACGGAACACCATACATTAAATATAAATATTAAATAATAATAAACTACTAATATTGCTAATAATAGAAACAATTTTTTGTAATAATAGATAATACATGAAAAAAAAGTAAAAGAAATGACATTTAATATTGTTGTTTATTGCATGAGAATATGAAAAAAGCTAAAGCAGTGAAATAGGCTAGAAAGTTTTGAATTGATGGTTCGCCGAAATCTTGCGAGTGGTAGGGATTTATCTTGAGTACTTAAAGAGTCGAGTAATTTTACTGCGTTGCAGGTAAATGAATCTTGAAATATGGCTGTTGTATATAGTGGCATCACAAAAGTAGCTTTATTGCGTATATATTCCTATTATGTATTAAGTTTCTAAAATTAAGTTTTTCTCGCAGGTATACAGGCTTTGACTTTGCAAGCAATTTATGTGAAAAAGTGTGGTAATGGAACTGAATGAATGATATTGTTGATTATTAGCCAATTTAACTAAACGAAGGTAAAAGAAATATGGTCGTATTTACGTCTAAAAATGAACCAGTAACAAGTATTTTGTATATATTTTTTTGTCCAAATTACAAGGGAGGGATAATAAACGATACTGCAATAATTAAAAACCGACAACACTAAGCTTTCAGTGAATTTTCTGTGCAATTTAAAAGTTTAAAATTAATTTATTAGAAAACAGGACCTTGAGTTTAAAATACGCGAGAATTATTAAATTTGATATGTGCTCGAAGAATTTCAACCTCTCGCATACAGTATGACACCTAAGATTTTAATTTTTTCTTTATATGATAATAAGCTATTCAATTTTATACTCGGGCTCAAACCTCATCTGCGCTCAAAGCAGTATACAAATGCTATTGTTTTATCCACGTTGAGTTTTAAATTATGGCTTCTTGAATATTGAAGTATAACATCCAGACCATGATTTATAATTGCTTATGCTTCTTGTATAGGGTCTCAGTCAAATGGAAACAACACTTGAGTGTCATTGGCTTAGGAGCAAATTTAAATTCTGTTTGAAGAGATACGCCGTATAAAGAATGAATAAGAGAGGCCCTAAAATCGATCCCTGAGGCACACCAGATACTACTTCATGGCTTTCCGATCTTTGTTCAGCAACCACGACAATTGAAAGCGCTGGCAAAGATAGCTTCTGAAGATATTAACTGCCTCTCGATCAAAACCATAATAATACAATTTTGCACACAATAGATCATGATCTATTATATCAAAGGCCTTCGAAAAATCTAGTACAACTAAGGTCACCGCCATTTCCTTATCAAGGCTTCGGAATATATTATCAGTCAGATCCAATAGTCCAAAGTAGTATTAAACATTTTTTTAAAGCCACTCTGATATTTTGGTAGTATATTATTTTCTTGTAAATAATGCGTCATTTCTAAAATTCTAGCTATTCTTGTTGCTAATTAACAGCCTGTGGATTAGATATCTTTGGCAAAGAACATACAAGAGATTCCTTCTAAGATGACGGGAAGTATCCGGTTTCCAGGCAGCAGTTAATCACGTGAGTGACGGTACAAGAATTTATCAACAGAAAGTTTGAACATAATTAGTAATATTATGTCATGCCCACTGGCATTTGACTTAATTTACTGAACTGCTTTTCTTACAATTTGGAAATCTGTTGACCTAAACTTGGCATGTGCGTTTAAGTTAAGAGTATAATCCTAGCGAGTGTTTTATTGTAATGTTTTTGTTCTGTTTATATAGATTTTTTAACCTTTATGACCATTCTTCTTATTGTTTATATACATTTTTATTTGTTTGTCTTCTATATCTAGTATAAATTAAGTCTTACTTCATACACGATTTTTTTACTTTTTTTCTCTGAATTGTTAATTTTAATTATAGTAGTTTTGTTTAGAAGTACTATATGTATTTTGTAACAATAAAGCATTTTTAACTTTGACTTTGAAGTTACTTCTGTTACTATTATAAAATTCTTTTTTTTCTGCTCATTCTTGAGATTTATAGATTACACTTATAAAAAATCGGCAAATTTCCTTTACCCGGGAACTTCCCTCGTTATGAATCTTTCCTTTCATTGCAAATAGTAAAGTGTAACCCAATTTAGACATTTATTTGGCTGCCATTTTGTTTCTCCGTTTTGAATGCGTATCACAATTTTACCAGTTTATATATAACACTTAATGGATGGGCAAAATATAAAATTAAACTAATAAGTAGTTTTCAGACTGATTTTTCAAAATAATTTATTAGGCCGCCACTTTCTTTGCTGACTGGGATTCATACTAAAATATTACAGGTTGATTCCTTGATTTTTGTGCAAAATTTGAGGTAAATTGGATAATTTGTTTTTTAGTCATAATTTTTTTAACATTCCACTAGGCCGCCATTTTGTTTCGTCATAATGGTTTTTTTACCAAAATAATACCAGTTCATCCCCACATGACCATTCCTTAATTTTTGACGTGTTTATTGGCTGTGGTATATATGTAGACACTCATTATATAAATGTCTGTTTGTGATTAAGTAATAAAGAATTAGTTTGACGCCGACTTCATAAAGTCAAATTTTCAATGTGGAATAAAAGGTTATGTTTTACTTTTTAGAGCTTTTTTTAAAGTCAGTTCTATTTTTTTACAAATGAATCTATTTCATCCTTTTTTGAAGACATTTTTGGAAGGAGCACTGACGGTACAGCATTCCATGCGTTACCCTTGTCCAGATTTAATTTTCTTTTTTATTGCTTCTAAAGTTATAGAAATCTAAGTAAAGTAAATAACGATTTAAACCCTATTTGGCAAATAATTCAATATTTCAATTTACCGCGATAAAAGACTCACAAACTGGACATTTGGAGTGCGTGCATGGAAGCGCGTACTACTTGACCTTTAAGGGAGAACCGGAACCAATAAATACAACAGTGTCGTGTCATTCCCCAAATTATTCTTTGAAAGCGCTGCATATACCACTTTTACTAATGTTCTCTACGCTGCTCTAGAGTAAAAGGGTCCCCTGTGATACCATGTTAAGAAGAGATCCAGTGAGTGAAATTTTCAACATATTTTTCGCATATTTAATTTGTATTATTTTGCCTCATCTGCCTTTTGCCTATGAATTACTACAGTCCACAATATATATATATATTTTTTATAATTTTTTATAATCCGCAACAACCCTATTACTTAGAAAGTTTTTTCTAGGCAGAGTAGCACATTCCTCTTAAACCAACTTCTTGGAATGTCCTCTGAGGTTTAGGTTGCTATTTTTGGTAAAGAAATCTAACGGAAGATCTGGAGAGTTGCAGTTTTTCAAGATTTTTATTTGTCTTGGGTCTAACCAATCTCTCAGTGTATGGAAAATTCATGATATCAGTATGTATTTTCGTTGCTGCTCTATGTTGAGCCCCCTCGAGCACTTCAATATTCTTTATGAAATAAGGGCTCTAAATGCTGGGTGCAAACTTCAATTTTGGCCTGATGTAAGATTTGTATATCTTGGACATTGAAGATGAAAGACCAGGTGTCGTAAATTGAAGATTTTTTTGTTCTAGATTGTTTATCGTCCCAAATTATTCCACAGATTTCAAATTTTCAATGCATTTGGGGCTGTAAAATAGCTTGATTTGTGCAGACATCTCGCTTCAGAGGCACTTAGTGTTAATCAGTTTCTGTACATGATTTTTCAACAGTAATCAGATATCCAAAAAGTTTGTTTTTCTTCTCCCTCAATGTGCAATCGAGATCACATCGATAAAACCGGTAAATAGGCAATAAATTTGATTTGGTATTACCTGCTTCATTTTCTTCTTGCGTTTTAATTTTTTTTACAATGTTTAATACATTTATTTATTAATGGGGTATTTAAGCGGTAAATACTTAATCACAATCTAATTCTTCCTGTTTAGACTCTGTGTTTTTATTGTCAAACACAAAGGAGGTTGAAATTGAATTTTTTCTTTTTTCTAATTCCCATTTAACTACTTTTTTGCCTTGAACTTTAGCTTCTATACCCTCAATAAAGTATTTTTCTTTGTATTATATTTAGTTTCAGAATATTTTTTACTTACTATACTTCCAAAATTGTATTAATTTTCTTCTGGCTATATATATATATATATATATATATATATATATATATATATATATATATATATATATATATATATATATATATATATATATATATATATATATATATATATATATATACTGGGTGGTGCAACCAAGATGGGGTGGACGATTGTGGGCAAACGGAAAGGAATTTGAAAAAAAAAATTGGGATATGATTGACAGTCAAGAACGCTGTGTTTTAAAATTATACCCATTATACAGGGTGGTCTGAAAAGTTCGTGGTGAACCAAACTTGTGTTTTTTTAAATGGGATACCCGGTATATTATTATTTTAGTTGATTCTCCTATTCGTTGCGATCATTTTGATATAAGGTTAGTTGGGTCTAAAATTTATACCAAGGGAATGGGACGAGGTTAAAGTGGAAAAAAGGGTTATACTCCGGCCATTTTTTGAAAACAATTGAAGCACTTATGGAAAAACCAAATATTCTATAAAATGTATTGTATCTAGGACTACAATAATCGCTTGTAAGTCGTTCAAAATTATTCACTGTTATACAGGGTGGTCAAGTTTTGTAAATTTACCTTGGATTGAATTTTTTTAAATGGAACACCCTGTATATTTTACTTTCATGTTAAACATAACATTACTAGCTTTCAGAAAATACCATATTTGATACCTTTCTGACCAACAGTTTTTCAGTAAATTAGTTGTGAAATCAAAATTTCTTCATTTTAACACGAATTACTCTGAATTCACGTTGTTAAAATTGACAATTTAATATTAGGAGGCCATGATATCATCATAAATTGAACAAAAGATTGACAGTCCTGTCAAAACAGCAAAGTGTCAGAATATTGTCATCAGTAAATAAATAAATATTGTTCTTTTGATGATGCGATGCCGAAATAAAAAGAAGATAGAAGCTTTTGCAAGTTTATCATAGAGATTTCAAGAAACAGGAAATGTTGCTTTCAAAAAAACGTAAAGTAATTAATAAACCAGTTACCAATGAAGATAATGATTTGACAGTATTAATAACAGATTTACAAAAAAAATAAATTTAATATAAATCAACAAAAACAATGTAATTAAAACTTATAAAAGATGTTCAACTAAACCACCGTTTTGCTGAAGGCACATTTCGAGTCTATCCATAAATGAAAGTTTCACTTTTCTCAAAGTCAGGTCTGAAATGTTGCGAAAACTGCTTATTATTCTCAACTTCATATCTTCCATTGTGGTTGGAACCTCTTTATAAACGTCTTCTTTAACATGTCCCCATAAAAAGAAATCTAGTGGCGTTAAATCGGGTGACCTCGCAGGCCACTTAACTGGTCCACCTTCCCAATCCAATGCTCTCCTTTCCAATTATTGAGAAAATGTCTTACATGCCTATGGTAATGCGGGGGTGCTCCATCATGTTGGAACCATAAGGAATTTCTTAACATTAAAGGTAAGTCTTCGAGCAATACGGGCAACTCATTTCTCAAAAAATTTAAATAGACTTCTCCCGTTAAATGCTCTTCAAAGAAATATGGTCCTATAACATGAGAGCCAATTATACCTCCCCAAACATTAATTGACCATTTATTTTGATGGTCCACCTGACGAATCCAATGTGGATTTTCGGTTGAATAATAGTGCATATTATGTTTGTTAACCAAGCCGTTGCTTTTAAAAGTTGCTTAATCTGAAAACAGCACCCTATCTACAAAACCTGGATTATCCCAAATTGTATTTAAAAACCAAATTGAAAACTCTTGTCGTTGGACGTAATCGCGATCATACAGTTCTTGGTGTAATTCAATGTGGTAGGCATGATATTTATGTTGTTTCACAATCCGTTTAATACTAGTGCGTTCAATATCAGTAGCTCTCTCAATTTCCCTGGTACTTGTGTGTGGATTTTCTTGCACTGTTAATAACACTGTCAAAGCATTATCTTCATTGGTAACTGGTTTATTAATTACTTTACGTTTCTTAAAAGCAACATTGCCTGTTTCTTGAAACCTCTCTAATAAACATGCAAAAGCTTCAGGTCTTGGTTTTTTTTCGGCATCGGGATATCGTACCGCATAAACCACTGAGCACTGGCTAAATATCTGCTTGCTAGTAAAGGGTTTTTTTGACACTCGCCCAACATAAAAGTCATGTTTATCAACTCTGGAGTACTCAAACTCATTGTTACTTAACAATTTCTCGGCTTATCGTCAAAAAAACAATAGTAATTGATGCCAATTCTCTGACACATTGTGGTTTTGACAAGAATGTCAATCTTTTTTTTCATTTATGATTATATCATGGCCTCCTTATATTATAGGTAGTCAATTTAAGCAACGTAAATAATACCGTTTCTGTTAGAATGAGTAAATTTTGGTTTCACGGTTAATTTACTAAAAAACTGTTGGTTAGAAAGATATCAAATAGGGTATTTTCTGAAAGCTGGCGATGTTATCTTTAATATGACAGTAAAATATATGGGGTGTTCCATTTAAAAAAATTCAATCCAAGGTAAATTTGCAAAACTTGACCACCCTGTATAACAGTGAATAATTTTGAACGACTTACAAGCGATTATTGTAATCCAAGATACAATACATTTTATAGAATATTTGGTTTTTCCATACCTGCTTCAATTGTTTTCAAAAAATGGCCGGAGTATAACCCTTTTTTCCACTTTATCCTCGTCCCATTCCCTTGGTATAAATTTTAGACCCAACAAACCTCATATCAAAATGATCGTAGTGAATAGGAGAATCAACTAAAATAATAATATACCGGGTGACCCCTTTAAAAAAACACAAGTTTGGTTCACCACGAACTTTTCAGACCACCCTGTATAATGGTTATAATTTTAAAACACAGCGTTCTTGACTATCAATCATATCCCAAAAATGTTTTTTCAAATTCCTCTCCGTTTGCCCACAATCGTCCACCCCATCTTGGTTCCACCACCCTGTATATATTTATTTATATATATATATATATATATATATATATATATATATATATATATATATATATATATATATATATATATATATATATATATATATATATATATATATATATATATATATATATATATATATATATAGGGTAAAAGTTTGACATTGTCACCTCCCCCAGAAGTATAGTAAGTAAAAAATATTCTGAAACTAAATATAAATATGATACAAAGAAAAATACTTTATTGAGGGTGTATATGTATATATGTATATATGTATATATATATATATATATATATATATATATATATATATATATATATATATACGTATATTAATCTTTTTATTCAAGCATTTAAACTGTTTACATAATTTTTAAATTTATGGTAAAAGTTTTAATTTTTTATTGCTGCTGGAAGTTGATTGAAAGTCATTGATGCTTCAGACATACAAAGCTATATTAGTTTTAACATTACTCAAATAAATACTATTGTAATTCCTTATGTTATACTCATGGACTTGGTTATTTTGAATTATAGGATTTTGTTCGTTAGGGATAATCTTATATATTAATTTTGACTACTTAATTTGTAAAACTTCTATAGTAGGCTGGATCTGTAACATGTTATATAAGTCCTTAGTACACATTTTACAGTCTAGATTAAATAGGATCTTTAAGGGCCTGTTTTGTAGTACATTTACTTTTTTAAAAATAGTTATTCCACATGTTCCCCATACTGGTATAAGATATCTCACTACAGATGAAAAGTAGGTATTATATATTTTATATCTTGAGCTATTACTAAAAAACTGGTTTATATGTTCTACATATGCACTCTAGTTGATTATCGTCCAAAGCAAGCCCCAAATATTCGATGGCTATTACTATTTTTAATATTAATAATAATATTATTAATAATTTATTGAGAATTACATGGGGTAACCCATTACATCACAGCATTATCTTAAATAAGGATTACATATAGGATAAATAAACATAATGATATCAAGCACCTAGATGTCCAAACATCTGTATGAACGTTTAGTTAATTATGTTCTTATTTCTAAGTAGGTATATCTAGTAATGTAAAACTTTTTTCTATTTAAACTTACAGCTAACATTATGGTAAAGTAAAGCTAAGACATAAGTATTTACATATATAAAACAATACAAAATATAACTATTAACATTCATACAGTGTCGAAGGTTAGATGTCTGTAATCAAAACTTAATTAAAAAAACTGTCAAATTGTTTGTAATTTTGGAATATAAATATTTTACACATAGCAATAAATTTAACCTTTTTGGCATTTCTAATTTCTAATTGTAGTTTGTTATAAACCTTGGGTTCAATGTAATTTATATATCTCAGATTAAGGTTGTTTTTGCTAATAGGTAGTTGGATCTTATTACTTGCATTACTCCGGGTATACATTTTCTGATTTACAAACCTCTGCAATGCCTCATGCCCGTGAATATAAGAACATATTGCAGACATATATAGCATCCTGATATTGCATATTTCTGAGGAAAATAACAGGTTTGTGGGATATAGTTTATTTTTTTTATAAATTATATTTAAAATATATTTTTGTACAATGTTTAGTTTGTACAAACAGTTATCATAGAGCCCACAATTGACCATTTATTTTGATGGTATCACCACATTGAATATTCCATATCTAAGCAGAGACTCTACAAAAGCTTTATAAATAATTATTAATGTTTTTTTATTTAAAAATTCCCTTTTATGGATTATGCTGCGAATTTTGCTTGACAGATGGATCAATAATAATGCCAAGATATTTAATTTGTTTTACGTCATTTATGATATGTTTATAGACAGTAATATGATTAAATGGTGGTCTATTTGCCTTGGTAAGAGAAGATGCAATACAACGTGTTTTCGTTAAGTTTAAAATTTTGACGCCAATTCATTACTAATCTTAAACCATTTATGGTTAGATCCTTTACTTCTTCCCATGTATTAGCCGCAAAGACAATCACTGTATCATCAGCATAGGAGATGGTTAATCCGTTCATGCCATTCAAATTCAGTAAAGAATTTATGTAGTATATAAACAACAGTGGTCCGAATATAGTACCTTGCGGTATGCCAATTTTAATCACTTAAAATCCCATTTAGTTTTACCATTTGATATCTCTCAAATAAATAACTCTTTAAAAGGTCAAGCGCCACTGCCCTTATGCCATGCCTTTGCAGAACATCTAACTGGGGCACAGTATCGAACACTTTAGCCAAGTCTAGGAATATTGCCATTGCCAACATTTTTGTTATTATTTAAGTTATTGACAACATCCCTTATAAGTCTATGCATAGCATCCAAAGTACAACATCCCTCAACAAAACCAAATTGATTCGGAGAAAAAATATCATTATTACTTAGAAAGAGGGCTATTCGTTTCTTAATACATTTTTCAAATAGTTTTGCAAAACTACTTATTAATCTTATTTGTCTGTAATTACCGATGTTATTGACCGATCCTGATTTATGTATATATATATATATATATATTATATATATATATATACAATTATATATACATTATATGTGTTAAATTAAATACATGCATATAACAATGGATCAAGTATGTCTAAGTGAGTTTGTTTAATTATTTTTACCTGAATGTTATCGTGTCCCGGAGAACTATTATTTTTTAGAGATGATATATGATCTATTAGTTCATTTTTTGTAACAGGTGGAAGAAAAATTGAGTTTTCTGAAATAAGGTCTTCTTGTGAATTAGTTTTTGTATTTTTTTAATCCTTAATTAATTTTTATCCTGAATACTTTTATAAATTGTTTTTATATCATTTCTATTAGTTTCAATCTGATGCTTTTAATATTCAGTTTTTTGTTTATGTATAAGTTTATTTAAAAGATTACGATATTCTTTATATTCTCTTTCTAATTGAGCATTGTAATTAGCCAACAACTTTTTTTTCATTTTATCTTTTTTTAATAGACATAATTATTCCGTTATTAATCCAGCCTTTTAATTTTCTATATTTTTTAATATTTATTGTATGTGTTTCAGTGGCATCATTTAATAATTTCTTGTAAATACTTAAAAAATAATTTGGTAGCTATTTCAAGCCAAGTCTAGGAATATTGCCTAACATTTTTTGTTATTATTTAAGTTATTGACAATATCCCTTATAAGTCTATGCATAGCATCCAAAGTACAACACCCCTCAACAAAACCAAATTGATTTGGAGAAAAAATATCATTATTACTTAGAAAGAGGGCTATTCGTTTCTTAATACATTTTTCAAATAGTTTTGCAAAACTACTTATTAAACTTATTTGTCTGTAATTACCGATGTTATTGACCGATCCTGATTTATGTATAGGAGTTACTATGGATATTTTAAATTAATTTGGGACAATTCATTTTTCTAAAATTAAATTAAATACATGCAACAATGGATCAAGTATGTCTAAGTGAGTTTGTTTAATTATTTTTACCTGAATGTTATCGTGTCCCGGAGAACTATTATTTTTTAGAGATGATATATGATCTATTAGTTCATTTTTTGTAACAGGTGGAAGAAAAATTGAGTTTTCTGAAATAAGGTCTTCTTGGGAATTAGTTTTTGTATTTTTTTAATCTTTAATTAATTTTTATCCTGAATACTTTTATAAATTGTTTTTATATCATTTCTATTAGTTTCAATCTGATGCTTTTAATATTCAGTTTTTTGTTTATGTATAAGTTTATTTAAAAGATTACGATATTCTTTATATTCTCTTTCTAATTGAGCATTGTAATTAGCCAACAACTTTTTTTTCATTTTATCTCTTTTTTTAATAGACATAATTATTCCGTTATTAATCCAGCCTTTTAATTTTCTATATTTTTTAATATTTATTGTATGTGTTTCAGTGGCATCATTTAATAATTTCTTGTAAATACTTAAAAATAATTTGGTAGCTATTTCAGGATTTTTTTCACTTCTAATAATAGACCAGTCAAATTCGTGCAATAATGTTTTAAACTTCGTTATATTTAGATTACTTTTAACCATAGTTTTTACTTCATTTATTTCAGAAGATCTTTTTTGTTCACTTATGAGAAGCATAACTGTGCTGTGATGTTATTTCTTCATTAGAAATGCATGAATTTACTTGGAGATTAAGTGTTTTCAATTTTTGTCTAACAAATATATGATCTAAACAAGTTTGTGAAATTGATTGGGTTACAGAGTTTATGTAAGATTGAAAATCAAGAGAATTCATTACAGATAAATAATTGGCTACATTATCATTTTTAGCCAATATATTAATGTTTATATCACCTAAAAAAACTTCAATATTTGCAATTGCAGAGCTTTCTAGAAACAAACATATGTCATGAATAAACTCTCTTTGTGAAATAGGCAGGGGTTTGTAAATTGCAGTCAATCCAAATTGTATGTTATTAATTTCAAGCAATATTCTACCAAAAGTTGCATTAGAGTTTTGCAATTTAGCAGTTGAAAAGTTAACTTGTATGCTATTTTTATCAAACAGTATAAAACCACCATTTTTGTTATAATTTGCTTCATTATAAAAAAGTTGATATCCAGGTATATTAATATTCGTAGTTGAGACAAGTTGAAATGTTTCATTCAATCCAATAACATCTATAAAATG
The DNA here is from genome assembly GCA_030620095.1 of Kuschelorhynchus macadamiae. Taxonomy (NCBI): domain Eukaryota; kingdom Metazoa; phylum Arthropoda; class Insecta; order Coleoptera; family Curculionidae; genus Kuschelorhynchus; species Kuschelorhynchus macadamiae. The sequence continues at coordinate 94,115 of JAUTXW010005248.1, read as the reverse complement.
TAGATTATATGATTCTAAAAAAGTAATTAAATTATCAAAATTTTTACTTATACTTCTAATATTAATATTTATTATATTTAAGACATGTCCATTTTGATTTATCATTACATCAACCTATTTAATGTCCATCCTTTTGTCCATAAGATCATTTTCTTCATTCATGTTCTCAAGTATCTCGTCTTGAGTGGTAATAACTATTAATTAGGATTCACGTGTATTCAATTTTGTTTTTTAATAGTTCCACATGGTATTTATATGATGGACAGTTTAGATCTAATGCACTATGTTCAGCATTATGTTGTAATTGGTAATTTTTATTCGCATTTATACAGTTAATACACTTTTTGGTTTGGTTTTCACAATCGATGGTGTTGTGACTTCCAGCACAATTCCCACAAATAAGTTTGTTGATGCACTTACTACTTTTATGATTAAATCCCTGACATTTACAGCACCTTGCTATGGTAAAATCTTCTTAAACAGGTAATCGTTGCCAACCTGTACAAATTTTTTCATAGCTTAACAAGTTATTGACCAGACTAGCAGAGCATTCAGCATATATGGTAGAAGTGGGTTTATTTTTTAATTTTTTTATATATGTCACCTTCAGATGTTCGTGTTGTTCTATCCATTCATTTTGTTTTCGAATGGATTCTTCCAGAATCTTCTCAGGTTTGTCTTCAGTATAGCCCACAATTTTGATTTTTGGAAGCATTTTCTTCGGCATTTCAATTTCATATTTCTCTTTCAGTTTGTTATTAGCTTCTTCCTTAAGGCGCTGTAGCTCTTGTTTAATTTCATATTTCAAGATAATGCTCCCCTTTTTAGTTTCCTTTATATTTCTTATCCCTACATTTATTTTGGATGGATTGATAGAAGTCTGAATTTCTTTCTTACTTTTCTGAGCATTGTGAGGCACCTTAGGTTTGAGTATTAATGTTGGTAGATTTGTTTGCACTGATTTCACTTTGGTATCTGATTTCTCTTTAAGAACGCAAGCATATGTTGTTTTTATATGTATATATATATATATATATATATATATATATATATATATATATATATATATATATATATATATATATATATATATATATATATATATATATATATATATATATATATATATATATATATATATATATATATATATATATATATATATATATATATATATATATATATATATATATATATATATATATATATATATATATATATATATATATATATATATAAGGAATGTTCATTTATCTTAATACTAACATTATTTACAATTTTATTTTTTTGTTGAAATAATATGAATTTGGTATTGTCTAAGTTTATTTTTAAGTTGTTAGTTAACAATAATACCTTTTTATGTTAGTGTTAACAATTTGAGTCAACACAACTGCTATTCACAAGCACGGTATCATGAGCAAAAGTGTAATATTGTGAATCTAACTCTAATAATCGTAAGCTTATAAACAAAGAGTGTATAAAGTAGTGGACCAAGAACAGAGCCCTGAGGTACTCCACAGTAATTTGTTAAAATTGTACTACACCTTTTCCAAGTGTAGTTCAGAATATGTCAAATGTATTTCAGAATAGTGAAATGTATTTCAGAATAGTGAAATGTATTTCAGAAAAAGTTAAATGCATTTCAGAATAGTCAACTGTATTTCAGAAATGAATATTAGAAAAAGTAAAATGTATTTTAGGTTAAAGAAATTTAAATCAGAAAAGGTCAAATGGAAATCGGAATAGCTAAAATGGATTTTAGTCAAAGTCAAACATGTTTTATTGTTTAAAGAATTAAATCTTGTTGACAAAGCTGGAAAAAAAATCTTAAAACCTAAAAATTCAAAAGCATCATAACAAACACTCAACTAACTATGAGGTAGATATATATGTTTTTGATTTATGTCAATGATATAAAAACAATTATAAATAAACAAAACATTTCGAGAAAAAAGAAAATATGTACATACATGCAATTAAAATATGTCACATTTAAAACAATTCCAAAATATAGGAAAAAAAATAAAAGAAAACAGACAATACTTTTCAATTAAAAATTAAAAGTAAGGTTACAATGATTACCAATTAAAGGTGATCTGGATTGTATTCTGATAAATTATAATATGCTTTTTTAAATAATATGTTTGATACATCTTTTTTAAACATTTTCAGGTCAACTTGATTTCTAACAGTTACAGGTAAATGGTAATAAATTGTTATGCCTTCATAGATGAGCAAGCATTCTTAGTCAAGAAGAACAAAGGTATGGGCAACGGAAGATTGAGATGGTAAGACTGACGAGTGCGGTACTGAGAGGTAAAACCAACATCACACTTGCTGCACCTTTTGTGAATCATGCACATAGTTTCCACAATAAACAAGCATGTTAATGTGAGAATCCTTGAGGAAATAAAAAGGCTTACAATGATTCTTTGGCTTAGCCTAATTAAGGTATCGAACTGCTCTCTTCTGATATGTGGACACTGATTCAAGTAAATATTGAGAGCTCAACCCCCAAAAAGTTATACTATATTTTGATTGCGAGTCGACCAGAGAGAAATATACCAGTCTTGCAGAGAACCAACCAAGCTCACTGGAAACTATCCTCATTGCAAAGCATGCCGAAGCTAGCCTTGCATTTAAATTATTGATGTGCTCAGCGAACCTTAGTCTATCATCCAATGTCATTCCCAAAAATTTAATAAATGCTTTGTTCTCAAATATCTAGTCATTAAACTCAAGAGAACCAAGTGAAAGATAAAATATTGGTTTGTTTAATATTGAAACAAAGGGAATTCGAATTACACCATTCTTTAACACTTTCAATATCTTCCCACGTAATGGTGCTCAAATCCCTGACACAGCCAAGCCAAAGAATGGTTGTAGCGTCCCCAAATAATGTAATACGACCCTGGATATTTAGGAAGGTTAAATCATTTATGTACAGTAAAAACGGTATTGGGCCCAGAACTGACCCTTGTGGAACACCCCTTATAATTTGCTGGCGGTCCAAAGTGAATTCCCTACATCTGACAACCTGTGACCTATCTGATAGATAAGATTCTATTCACTGCAAAGACCGCCCACAAAAACCATAAATGTGTAGCTTTTGTAGCAGTGTCCTGTGACATACACAATCAAATGCTTTTGAAAAGTCACAGAACACTGCCGCCACCGCATCTCCCTCATTCAAACCTAAGTACACCTGTTCCAAGACGGCAAAAATTGCATCGTTAGTGTTTTTATAAGGATGAAAACTGACCTGCACTTGATTAATTATATTGAAGCATAACAGGTGGGACGAAATCCATAGTTTAACCAATTTTTCCATAATTTTGGAGATACACAACAGTAATGCAATCGGTCTCAAGTTGGAAGGGTCATTGAGATCTCCACCCTTGTGCAAAGGAATAATTAAAGCACTTTTTAGGCAACTAGGGAAGACACCCTTTAAGAAAGATATTTTTAGTTCAACCAATGTGTATAGTGCCTCATCTGGAAGATTCATCAATATGCGAGCAGACAGCCCATCTGATCCAGAGAGTTATTGCCAATTTCTGAGAGAACCATTTTAACCTCTGCAAAATTAGTGGTAGCAATTTGAAAGTTGTCTAGGATATAAAAATTATTTAAATAGCTTAAGGGTTCACTCTTAGGGTCTAAGTTAGCAGTTAATAATAATAACGCAACTGTTAATAATTTTCCAATTTTCTTTGGTTTTATTATCGGACTAACGTTCTAATAATAAAATCGTTAAAACAATAATTTCTAAGTAAACCTAAGAATCTGAGGTTTTTTGCCGATGCACGAATTCCCTTTGTGACCCAAGGTTTTTTATTCCTAGGCTTAATTATCTGATCAGGAAAAGCTCTGTTAAAATTAGTGACTAGAAGAGAATGAAAGTGAGAGAAAGAGTCAGGTTTACGCAATACATTAACCCAGTCAGTGTGAGCACAATACCGAGAGAAGTTTCTAAAGTTCTTTTTACTGTAAATTCTACCAACTCTATACGGCTTTTTGTTAGTAACATCTGATAAAGGGGTCTTTATTACAATAGTTTCATGATCTGTCAGACCAGCATGAATAGTGGTACACTCCAAATCAAAAGTACCCTCCCGGTTTGAACATATGTAATCGATCGTGGTAGCTGAAAATTGAGTAATCCTAGAGAAATCTGAATTGTGAATCTGATTTCATGAGATTACATGAATTCAGTAAATTAATCAACTCCATTGTATGGTTGGAGCTTTTATCACTTAAATCAATATTAAAACCTCCAGCTAATATTATTTTTGATGAGATTGGCAAAAAGTTTTTTTATAAGAATTTAGATCCCATTGTAGTCGGTGATCTATAAATACATATTATAAAAAATTTAAGGATTTATTATATACCAATGAGAACTCGAACTCCTGGTAATAGAGTTATATTTATCAATCTCAACAAAAGAACAGTACACCCCCACGGCAGTACAATTTTCTACAATAAATACTTATTACTGAATAGCCTTGAACATTAACAGGCTCTCCATCCTTGAACCAGTGCTCCGTCAGAAGGACAAATTCGGGATAATTGTTTTCCATTAAAAACATAAATAGCTCATTTGTTTTGTTTCTCAAGGATTGCATATTCAGTAACATCATAGTTGCCATGTATGGGCAGTTAAAATTGAGACTTTTTTATTTTATTAGTACATAGTAGTATAAGTTTATGTAGACTTCTTCAATATACATATATCAGAAGTATAATAAAAATGTGATGATACTTCTTTCATATTTGTAAATATATATATATATATATATATATATATATATATATATATATATATATATATATATATATATATATATATATATATATATATATATATATATATATATATATATATATATATATATATATATATATATATATATATATATATATATATATATATATATATATATATATATATATATATATATATATATATATATATATATATATATATATATATATATATATATATATATATATATATATATATATATATATATATATATATATATATATATATATATATATATATATATATATATATATATATATATATATATATATATATATATATATATATATATATATATATATATATATATATATATATATATATATATATATATATATATATATTCTGGCTAGGCTTCTTAATAGATTAATTAATTCAAAGATCGACTACGCGTTCAGCGAGAAAATTAGTTAAAGCTGGATTCATCAATATAAACAATTTGTTTGCCCTATTAAATATGGCTATTCAATTCTCATATGTATTCAGCTCTTTTCTGTATATCTTCAATGGAATTTGCAGGCTCTTAGTGAACTTGTTTTAACGTAAACAGTCTACCTTCAAGTTCATTTCCAATTGTGAAGGTAGATACGTATATTTTTGAAATGTGAAATAACATTAAGCCTCCACCCATGATAAAACTATGCCAATTTCCATTTCTGCCAAAAGTTTTGGTTTTGTTTCCCCTTTGCGTAACATGCTAGCCCTCCTCGATAGTTTTGGCTAAAATTTTCCAATCTTCCCCCTGGTTGGCACAGTCCACAATATGTTTCCTATCCTGTGGACTATGGTGACTGTAGTGTCTTTCTATATCTTTCCTGCATAAGCTGCATGTGCTTTCCTGTTCATTTTGAGTGAAACAATTTGCATGAAACAAATGGAAACATGGTAAGATGCAAACTACTGTATGTGGCAACATAGACACTCGGTATATTGCACCACTATCTTTTTAATTCATTGCGTCTTTGAGGAATTATTACATTTATGGAAAATAAAATGTAAGGTTAAGTCAAGCATTATGTTTACTTTTTGGATTATTCAATTTTGTTAGAAGTAGCTACCTAAAATTGGTTTCAACATCAAACTATGAGATTTTGGGTCGCCGTGAATCACTATAAGTATTTGCAATATCCAGGCTGAAGAAATTGCTACAAAAACACCAAAAATAGGTATGTTTATATTTGGGCGAAAAATATAAGCTGCAAATTAAAAATTGAATGTGATACCTGCAAAAAAAAACAAAAAGAGATTGAGATTTTTGGTTCTGATGATTGTACAAAAAAGATACGTAAGGGATGTGGTAACCTTACAACTTAATGTTAGAATTCTGCAATTAAAGGAAAGAATCTATTTATGGTTATTTTACATAGATTTCTTAGTTTAAATATATAGGTAATACATATGTTATTGGAAGCTATAGGTCTTACAAAGAAGTATATAACTTTTCTACTTACGTTTAGTTATACATATAATTTTATTTAGTACTCTCAAAAATGTTGATTTCAATTTTTTTTACTTTCACCATGTATATAATAAATGCCAACTCTACATTACCTAAATTTTTAAAATTAAAATTAGATTGGTTTCCGAGAAATTTTATGTAATGTACATGGTGTAAAATTCATAGGAACGTAATACCTTCTGAAATCCATTTTACCCTCGATTTTACCCATTCTGATTTACATTTGACCTTTTTTAATTTATATTTTGTGCTTAGCTAACAGCAATTTATGACTACCTCAAACATTTTGTGTGGGTCTACGAATATAGCTATTAATATTTTCCACTGTTAAGATTACATGCAATATTATTTATTAAATCCACAGTAGCACTAAGCAAGCATGCTATTGTTTTTTAGAAACCAATATTGATATTCCACAGCAATACAGCTATCTATAAAAGCAAGCATTAATTTTTTAAATATGGTTTCGATTATTTTCAGAAAAAACACTACTAAGTGCTATTACACAATAGTTCTTCATTTGCACTTTAGAACCAGATTTAAAAATTGGACAAACTTAAATACTTTTAGCTCATTTGGCAATTCTCCTGCAACAAACACATTGTTGATTAGCCTAAGATTGAGATTAACACATCTTGAATGTTTAATAGCGTCACATATAAGATTTAAAATAAACTTCACAATTTCAAATTCATTAGTTGGAGTCAAGAACAATTTTTCATAACCTATAACCTCTCTACAATTAAAATTATTATTCCTTAACTTAGTTTTTTCATCATGCCTTCCCTGTATCACTTCATACTAATAATATAATAACATGAAAAAAAAAAGAAACAGAAAGTATGGTTCCTAGGCATCTTAACAATAACCCATTACTTTTTTATTTGAGAATATTATTATTTTTACTAAATAAAAAAATAAAAGTAATTGGTTGCAGTTTAAGCAATTACTGCAAAGTGGATGAGTTTTATACTGTAAGTAAACTGTTTTAAATGAAATAGTTACTAACATTTAATTTAATTAACTAATAAAGTTTAAAGTCACAAGAGAAACAACAAACATATAACCACTGCTTTGCCCTAACTATAGTTTAGATTTATGTCTGCATGTTTATTATGGTGTTATTTTATTATATTTCTAAATTGCCTACCACTGGACAGACATGACACACCTACACAAGACAGAAATATCAGTGAGCATTTATACAATAACTACAATAAAAGACTACAAATTTATAGGTTACCGAAGAGGTTTATAAAAATACAATCAGAATACTCCATTTTGTGCAAAAAATAAAAATTATTATGGCCAGTGTTATCAAATTGTATCAAATTTCTTTAAGGGATGCGGTACTTCTTTAACTTCCCTGATAGTAAACTGCAATTAACTTCTTTTGAGGTTCTAAGGATTAAACCAAAAAGCCTATTTTTGTTTGTAGCAGAAATGACGACAACTGATCTGATAATACTCAAGCCTTTAATTTCACTAACTGACTCTACTAAGTCATAAAATTCACAGTATAAATTACCAAAACTAACTCCTATTAACAAATATTTTAAAATTACCATTACAATTTTTCCTCGTTTATTTTAGTGTTCAATTTTTATACAACAATCTTTTTTTAATGTTAACATAATATAAATATTTACATTGCATATCTATATGGCATGCAAATACACAATTAAAGTAATATATGAAATATTAATTTTGCCAGAAAAACACCAAGACAAACCATGTTTGTTTCCCCATTACTTTACAAGAATTAGGTAACCCTACTTACCAATCCTTGTACTGTTGTTTTTAAACACAACATCAGGATCTGATGTTAACACTTTATTTAAATACATTATATATTATGTTAAACTTGGGTCAAAGTAAGAAAAGTTTTACATCCAAGAAATGCAAGCTGTACAAATGTTGTTTGTGTCATGTGTGAACAAATGAAATCAAATGCACTGATATCCTATTGCTGCTAAAACTCTCAACTTGACAATCAAACCTACCTTTCTATCAAACTCTAATAAAATTTAATGACATAAATGTTGTTTAGCATATTGTTTAGTAGTGTGTTTGTCTCCATATTATGCAGTCTGCATCGACAGAATTTGAAAACTAATACTTATTTATATCTTTTTATATCTTGAAATTTAAAGCAATCTGAGGTAACAAATTCATTTAAAGCAATACAAATATAAAATTTATAAGTATACAACATTTTACTCTTACTGAATGTATCTTGTGTCAAAATATATCCTGTAGGTATAACACTTTAAAATAACTTGAAGTTAAGAAATTTTTAATAGTTTATCTATTTATAATGTTATGTTTTAATAACCTGTATGCGTAAATGCTACAAAATTACACAAATATTAGAAAATGTTAACTTACTGACTCTTATGTCACACACAGTGGAATCCTCGGAATGTTCAGTGTCTAAAGGACTTTCTGTAATACTTTCAGTACCACTATCTATAAGAAAAGGTGTGTCATTCTCATCTAAACATGGGGCCAAATCCATTACTCAATATTTACGTGTTATTATCTTCTTTCTTTCTTTTATGACCTGAAATTTTTATAAACTTTGAACAAATGTTTAACTAAATGCATATGTAAACACATACATCTTTTCCGGACCATCCTTTTCCAAATTCTTATTTATTCTGTAAGGCTTATAGTCGTTTTAAATGAATGCTAACATAAGCTAGCTCTTTATAAATGTTCACGTTTTTGTTTTCAGCTAATATTTTTGTGAACTTTAAAAACAAGCAGTCTAGAGCCCTCTTCTTTTTAACACAGAATTGCCTCCTAAAACCAAATAATCGTGTTTTGATATGTATTTTGACATTAACTCAAAAATAATTTCAGAAATTACATGTTTCCTTGCTTAATAACAGGTTATAGTAATTTAGTGGATATGAATGTTGAATATAGATAAATATGTTGAATTACATAAAAAATAGTAAAATAATCATTTATCTTATATATTACAGATAACTGTAAATTGTTGACATTTTATATGCCTTTTTTTATGTTACTCGAATATTTTCTCAATCACTTATTATCTTATACTGCACTATTTTTAGGTAAACAGCACTTTAAAATTTTCCGTAGTACTTTTCATTCTGACCTCTTAACCACTTGCCACTTAAATCACCCTTTAGTTATTTTTCAACAAGAACAATTTTACTAGTAACATTGGTTGCCTAATTTCTTTACTTATTCCTGAGATAAGGGCCTTTTCACATGAAAGAAAAATATCAGGTCAGGTGTTCCTATTTTTAAAGTCGAATTAAAGTATGGATACCCGTGGCTGTATGTGTTTCCATATGCATTGATTCTACCACCAGCGTAAATTTTGTTGATTTTAGAGAGGGCAGATTTAAAAGCAAATTCGTCATTTTACAGAGGATGCCATTATTAACTGTGACCTTGAAATTGTTAGACCACAATTTTAAATCAAAAGTGCGGTTTCCAGTGGCGTACTTAGGGGGAACCCTTAGGAAGATTTTATATTATAATTAAGACGCACATGTGATGATATTCTCTTAGATTTTTCATTGTTCCAGGGATTTTGGACCCCCTGGAGCTTTCATTACATTAAAGAAATGTATAAGGTTTTATGGAGGTAAGAAACTTTTTTTAGCAACAAATATTGTGGTTGATTTTTATTTCGATTAATATATAGTTTCAAATCAGTTATATAGGCGTGAAATTTGATAGCTTTACGAATTCGTAAAATTTAAAATTTGGAGGGCGGTAAACTAGAACATCTTTTAAGTTATTGCCAATTTAGCAGCGAATTAAATGTCAATCTCTCGTTAGTGTCGTCATGGTTGGGTGTGGTCAGGGTCAGCATTATTATATTTCATGTTTGTACTGACATCGCGATAGAATACCGTAGAAAACCTCCATCATCTCTCAAAAACACTTTAAGGTTAAAAGTTATTATATTTTTAATTACATAAAATAAAAAATATCCAGTTCATATAGGGTTGCCGCTTTTTAGAAATGTCAATCCGGGGCACCTTAACGATTCAACTATTGATAATCACACGACAAATTTGTCTTCTGAAGCCTTCCCGATTCCGGAACACTTAAGAAAGAACGTGAATACTTTGTCACTATCAACTGATGACTAGAACAAGTTTTAAAAAGATACTAGTTGGCTCGGCAGACCTTGTTCTACCTTTTCCGTTAGATGGCGCGATGAGTTTCCAGTGGAATCATAAGAATATGGGGCGCATTCACCACATGGTCCAGAAATGTTATTGGAGCTTTCATTACATTAAAGAAATGTATAAGGTTTTATGGAGGTAAGAAACTTTTTTTAGCAACAAATATTGTGGTTGATTTATATTCGATTAATATATATGAACATGAGAACCTTATTATTTTTTTTTTTAGTCAACGCCAAAAATGGCACGGCCTCTCCTGGAGCGAATTGTTAAATATTACACTGGCAGTATTTATTTATTCAGAATATTTTGACAAAGGATCACCTACAAGAAAAAAAATAAAGCGCAAATATATAGTGTTTGGCTTTGATATATTTTATCAGTCCGTTTTCGGAAAATAGCTTAAAGTAATGCCGGCACCACATGCGTCATTCGGCGAATAAGCACATGTGTGGTTTTGACCAGGCGTCAAAATGTCGGCCAATAAACAGTAGTTTTTTTTTCTTTAAGGTAAATTGAACTCGTACTATATTCTCCTATATATATTCACAAAATGTTGGCTCAAAAGCTTGGTTCCCTGCTTCAACGTAACGTAGGCAGCGTGTAAAACATCCACGAGTACTGGATGGTTATCTAAGCCCTAGTCTCGAAACAATAGCACGCCTCAGATTTGTTAGTACATAGAACAGAACCAAAACAGTATGTGTAGAAACTTGATGCGGCCTGCCGAATGAAGAAATAAAATTGGCTCTCCTAGGGGAAAGGATTCCTCGCAAACCGACAGTTGACAAACCCTAGACAACAAAAACAAGAAATGCATCAGGCATCGCTCTCAATTCGCAAAACCTGTAGTTGCGAGTAGATATAGAAAGGACCGGGAAAAATCAACATAGTCAGTAGAGAAATGTTACTAACTCTGAGTAGCTACAAAATATACTCTGGAATACTCTGGATAAAAATGTGTCATTAAGTGTTAGTAACAATACTAATAAGCAAATATAATTTCTATATACACGCAATGTAGGAGGAGAACAAAAGATGACACAGCAGCCAATAATCTCAAGAAGAAAGCCAGTGATCTATTTTCAATTGCAGCAGCAGTACAGATTAAAGATACATCAATGAGCTATCTGGTGAGGCTGAAAAAACATTTTAGATTTCAAACACGAATTTTGACGGTATACTAGTAGTACCCCTTTCTGCAGAGGATGTGAACAAGATGTAACAGTTTTATAAATATTTTACTTGGAACTGTGACTTCAAAATGAGGGAATTCATTCTAAAAGAAGACTGGCCCACTATGGCCAGCGTAACTGAAAATTCTCTATGCTATATCATCACCTATTTTGTAAAATAGTTTATATATGTCTCTGTATGTATATGTCTCTTTCTCTTTGACATCAGAAATTACTCACTATTAAAACACCGTAAATTGTTCAACATTTTATTATTTCACCTAGAGTACAGCGGCACCCATAAGCCCCACAGGGTCTGGTTCAGTGGGAGGGGAGGACAAAACGTGAACGTAACGAAGGAGTGTTTTAAATTACTGAAATATTAAAAATTTGCAAGTTTTCATGAGGGGCAAGTGCTTCCCCCTTGACCCTTCCACCGAGCGCCCATGGCGGCACCTTGGTAAAGAACAGAACTAGAACAGGATCGGGGTGTCCGACCTGACAACCTACTTGCCGGAAACTCTCTGCATCCCTCTGCATACATTTCTGTATGCCACCAAAAATTTACGATTACGTTTGTTGTTTGTTGAGTATTGAGCAATATACATATACAGGTAATGGTAATGGTTATTCGACAGACGTTTTGAAAAATACTTCATTGGATAAATCTGCGGATTCATCTCAACAGTTAGATTTGTGTGACGCATTTATAGAAAATTATATAAAATTGCTATAAAAATTGACTTAAGTCTGTTACGGACTGAAACAGTAGTGGCAAAAATGGCCCTAAGCACAAAAACAAGGTTACCAATGTGTAAATCTTTAAAACTGAAGTTGAAAAATAATTTGTTCCTAATTTTATAAACTACTACAAGTTGTCTGCAAGTTAAGGAATTAAGGAAATTGTGAAAGAAATTTATGAACATGTACTATGTTATGAGTAAAACGTGCCTAAAAGCTAGTATGATCCAAGAGACCCTTTTAAATATGTTAAATAAATATGTATAAAATAAGTTAAGGAAAACGTCAGAGAGGAGCAAGTGCTTGATGGTTTTTGCGGCGGCTAAAATTAATTTAGTTAGTTTATTAAGTAATATTAGGCAATTTTACTAAATAATCTTTAAGTAATGTAAAGCCTAGTTCATGTGGATGCGAATAACACTTCAATTGGTCAGTTTCAAATCAGTTATATAGGCGTGAAATTTGATAGCTTTACGAATTCGTAAAATTTAAAATTTGGAGGGCAGTAAACTAGAACATCTTTTAAGTTATTGCCAATTTAGCAGCGAATTAAATGTCAATCTCTCGTTAGTGTCGTCATGGTTGGGTGTGGTCAGGGTCAGCATTATTATATTTCATGTTTGTACTGACATCGCGAAAACGGTAGAATACCGTAGAAAACCTCCATCATCTCTCAAAAACACTTTAAGGTTAAAAGTTATTATATTTTTAATTACATAAAATAAAAAATATCCAGTTCATATAGGGTTGCCGCTTTTTAGAAATGTCAATCCGGGGCACCTAAGAAATAACGATAATCAACTATCACCTGATAATCACACGACAAATTTGTCTTCTGAAGCCTTCCCGATTCCGGAACACTTAAGAAAGAACGTGAATACTTTGTCACTATCAACTGATGACTAGAACAAGTTTTAAAAAGATACTAGTTGGCTCGGCAGACCTTGTTCTACCTTTTCCGTTAGATGGCGCGATGAGTTTCCAGTGGAATCATAAGAATATGGGGCGCATTCACCACATGGTCCAGAAATGTTATTGAAGAAAAACATATTAGTTTTATAGAAAAAATACGCAATAAAACAATACAAAAAAAAATAGTGTTGAAAGGTCTCAGTAACCAGACGGTCGTTTAAAAAAAAATTATGTAAATTGACGCACTACAACTCTATCATGAACTTGCTAGCTTAGTGTTTTAAATATATAGATGAATTAATGTTAAACTACTATATGCGTTTCATATTTGGAAAATTCGGTATAACCTGCGAGCACATGATAATTCCTTATGAATTATTTTTAAGCCTCGACACCAGACTTCATTTATTGATAAACCGTGGCGGGTGATAACCATAAGTTCATAAATAGTTAAAGAGTAAATTAAAACAGAAATACCAGTAAAAAAGAGTACATTTTTACTATTTGTGAATAAAAATAAACCTGCAGCTCTATGCAGAATTGCTACGAAAAGATTTACAATACTCCATAAATTTTGACAGTTTTACAATATAAAGTTATTTAAAAATTATATAGAAGCATATCAAGCTAATAGTCGCCAATTTTTATAAATATTTACTGTTTTACATAATCTTTTATACCTTGAACCGATTGCAAAGCGATTTTTTAACATTTTCAAAAAGTATAATTCTATTTACTCAAAATAAACTAATTAAAATACAAAATTTCGAAAATAATACAAAAATATGAAAAAAATTATGCAATTTATAAACTTGATGCTTGATGTATTTTACCTTGGTAGACACAGAAAACTTCGATTTTTCTACACACATATCAAGCAAGTTTTCTACGGTTTTCTACTCAGGACGATTACCTTAGGTTTTCTACTGACCCAACCCTGCTTTTGGAACCAGCTATAATTGGACAATCGGTATATTAATCGACATTAAGTGTTATCTAACGGGACTTCCGCAGATGAATCCTAAACTAAAGAAGTAGCGGTGCACAGCTCGCCAGACTCCGACGTATAGGCACAGTTATTTTCCTTGTATAATATAATTGTATTATTATTTATTGTTTTATTATTTATTATGGCTTTAATGATAGTTTTGTCCACGAACCTGGACTAACCTAATGCTAATGGCACAGATCCACCTAACAGTTGTTTTGATATAGACCCCGACTTTTGTTAAATCCTCATAAAATTGGCACGGTACCGCTCGCTTTCTTCGCAGCGGTACGTGATCGGTCCTATAAATAATCCGCATTTTTATTTATTATAAGTTTTGTTAAAAAGCAACCACAAAAAGTTTTCGTCCGAGTCGCGATTCGAACACACATGCCTTACGATGTAGGCTAAGAACCTTACCACCTGCACTTGCGTCACGAGGCCTCAACGGCGGAATTAACAAACGCTTTTTATACTTCGCCGAAATAAATCTATATCTCAAAAAAAGGCATCTTCGGAGTTTTGCGGGCTGTATACTGTACAATCTAAGGGACGCCCGCCAATCAGAGCAATTCGCAACAGCTGACTGAATAAACCTTCTGTTAATATTTATTATTACTTATCACGTCTGTAATGATGGCTTGATCGGAAAACCTAGTGCTAAACTGAACCGTATCCGCCTAACAGTTCTGTTAAAAAAGAAAAACTGAAAAAGTCTAGCTCCTTGTTTTATTATAGAAAAAATTTTTTCATCGCCTCAAACAAAAGGCCTAACCAGGGATGAGCGTCTGTACATAGTAGAAATGCAACCCACGGACAACCCCCACGAGCGATAGGGAATATGCCGAAGCGTCTAGGAAGCTTTCTATTGGTTCATCGTTTCTTTCGGCGGACTATAATCAAGTTTTGTTGAGTGGTGATTGTATGCTTCTTGGCTCAGTGGTAGGTTTATTGCCTTTGGATTTTAGATGCAATTAATAAAAATGCGGATTAGGTTCGTTTAGGATTGGATAGGCTAGCCGTAAAGAAAGCACGTGGGAGCGCGCCAACAAAATTTCAGGTGTATATTAGAATTTAACAAAAACCTATACTGTTAGGTGGATTTGTATTGTGTGCTTCAAGTTAGCCTAAGTTCGTCGATAAAACCATTACTACATCTATAAACGAACATTAAAGCTATAAAATCACATGTTAAACTAATCACGAATCACCGAAATTCAGATTTGAATTACGTGCGTACTCTAAAGTGGTGGGGAAGGGATCCTCAGTTGGTTACATTTCTGCAGCCGCTTGTTAACCAGGGCCAACCAAAACGCAATCCGATTTAAAAAACACAACTACATAACATATAAAATTATAAGTTATGTTTAAAAAAAAACTATAAAAAGTAATCGCGCAAGCCTGGATGGGAACTTGAAAAACACGACCTTTGAAATGCTACTCGGACACCCTACCGCTGAGCTAGCAAGTTTTACATCGGAATTTTAGCGATCCTTGTTTATATTCCGCCGAAATCAACTTATAATAAATTAGAAAAGGTTGATTAAGGGCGGACACAAACCTTAATGGTTGCAAAGTACGTCACGTAAACCAATCGTGGATCTATGAAGAGTTTGTTTACTTTAAGATACAAGCGTTGGTGTACTCTAGCGATCAGCGTCTGCTTCTAGGTATAACCGGTCACTGTCGTCCCCACCGCACCGTATAAAATAAACATGGGCGGTTAGAAATACCATGCGAAGTTTATTTTATAATTTTGTAATATGCTGGTTTGTGATTTTTGTTTTAATTGATTAATTAATAATATATAAGATATATAAGGATACTTAATTCTGGCAAATTTAATTCTGTTGGGTAAATGATTACATAGATATACTGCAATTCTTTTACAGGGTAATTCCACTGTTAAATAATGAATAGATAAACATTTTTATAAAAAAAAATAAAACCTACTTTAAAAAATACTGAAAGGTAAAAAATAATATCTTATTCTACCTTCCATTTGACTTTATCAAGTCGGCTTCCAAAATAAAACCTAGCTCCTAATAAAGTCAAATTTTCAAGATTAAATAAAATTTTAATTTTCAGTGTTTTTACTTCCCTCGTAAAAGGGAAGTATTGTAATCGTGAAAAAATCACTCTCCGAGATTTTTCTCCACATTTCAGGATCCATAGATGACGAAAAACATGTTTTCTCAATTCTGTCTGTCTGTCTTTTCGCGGCGTAGCTAAAAAACTACTAATCCGATTTTGGTCAAAAATTATGGTTCATATGGGGATGACCTGGTAACATTTTGGTAAAAATCCAGTATGGCGAAACAAAATGGCGGCCTAGTGAAATGCTAAAAAAAATATAAAAAAAACTACTTGTCCAATTTATCTCATATTTTGCAACAGCATCAAATATTATGTTGTAATTAACTGGTAATATTTTGGTACGAATCCAATATGGCGGAACAAAATGGCAGATTAATAAAATATTTAAAAATTTACCCTGAAAAACTGCTTAATGGTTTGATTTCAAATTGTGTGTCATAACTAAATGTGGTATGAGGATCAACTAGTAAAATAGTGGTACTAATTCAAGATGGCCGAACAAAATGGCTGCAAATAAAATGTTTGTAATCATGAAAAAATCACCCTCTTAGGTTTTACACATCTTTACGTTTTATCGTACCTAGTGCCAAAAAATATGTTTTATCAATTCCGTCGGTCTGCCTGGTCTGTCAGTTCGCGGCATAGCTTAGACTACTTACCCGATTGAAATTTTGGTCAAAAATTAAAGGGTATGACCTAGTATAATTTTGGAAAACATCAAACGAAACAAAATGGCGGCCTAGTAAAATGTTAAAAAAATTATTATTATAAAACTAGAAAAAGAATTATGTTGAAATGAACTGGTAATATTTTGGTACGAATCCAAGATGGCGTGACAAAATGGTGAATTAATAAAATATTTAAAAATTTATTCTAAAAAAATTGCTTAATAGTTTAAATTAAAATTGTGTGTAATAACTAATTGTGGTACAGGAATCAACTAGTTAAATTGTGGTACTAATTTAAGATGTTTGTAATCGTGAAAATATCACCATCTCCAGTTTTACACATCTTTACGTTTTAGCGTCCTTAGATGCAAAAAAATGTGTTTTATCAATTTCGTGGGTCCATGTGTCGGTCTGTCTGTCAATTGGCGGCATAGCTTAAAGACTACTTACCCGGTTGACTTCAAATTTTTATCAAAAATTAAGGGTCATATGGGAATGACCTGATAACATTTTGTTAAAAATCCAAAATGGCGAAACAAGATGGAGGCCTAGTAAAATATTATTAAAAAACTACTGATCCAATGTATCTCAAATTTTGCATAAACATCAAAGTATTATGTTGGAAATAATTGGTAATATTTTGGTACGAATCCAGGATGGCGAAACAAAATGGCGGCTTAATAAAATATTCGAATTTCCGCCTGAAAAACTACTTAATGGATTGATTTCAAATTGTGTTCCATAGCTAATTGTAGTATAGGGGTCAACTAGTAAAATTGTGGTACTAATTCAAGATGCCCGAACAATATGGCGGCCAAATAAAATGTTTGTAACCGCGAAAAAAATCGCCCTCTCAGGTTCTGTCTGTCTGTCAGTTCGTGGCATAACTGGTAATATTACAGTAAAAATCCAGTTTGGCAAAACAAAATGGTGGCCTAGTGAAATGTAAAAAAAAATATTATGAAAAAAAAACTACTTATCCAATTTATTTCAAATTTTCGTCAAGTATTATGTTGGAATCAACTGGTAAAATTCTGGTACGAATCCAAGATGGCGCAACAAAACGGCGGTATAATAAAATAAAAATTGAGCCTGAAAAAACTACTTAATGGATTGATTTCAAATTGTGTGCCATAACTAATTATGGTATAGGGCTCAACTAGTAAAACTGTGTTACTATTTTCAAATGGCGGTCAAATAAAATTTTTGGAATCGTGAAAAATCACCCTCTGAGGTTTTACATATCTATACGTTTTAGCATCCCTAGATGCCAAAAAACATGTTTAATCAATTCCGTCGATCCGTCTGTCGGTCTGTCTGTCAGTTCCCGATATAGCTTTTTTTATAACATTTTATGGAACCGGTAATTGACAACTATACTAAAGCTAATGGGTCTAAAAGATTATCACATCACAAACTAAAATGGAATATAATATGTAGTGGGTAAATATAGCAACACTGCCGGAAGCAATCTAAACTTGTAATTTTTATAGTTATATGCCAAGAGACATATATATATATATATATATATATATATATATATATATATATATATATATATATATATATATAAGAACTGCTGTTGATTATGTCACAGGGTACCCTCCTGCGATCATGATTTCTGTGCCTTTACCCTCATCAGACAAGCTTGTACCCAGGGAGATCTGAAGTAACAGATTGCTCGCTCAGATCTCCCTGGGTACAAGCCTGCCCGATGAGGAAAAGGGCCCAGGAATGATGATGGAAATATTATTTTTACTTCCTTGTCAAATCGATTCAGCTCTTCGGTAGTTGTTTTGAATAACAACTACTCAAGGACCATCATAGGAAGGTGGCTGTATGTCGAGCCCCACCCGGTTGCCCAGTCGCTCGTCCTTAGGGACACTTATTACTCTTCTTTTAGTAATATTTTTTTAAATAAAACGCGATTTTCATCAGTTTTTACAAGAATGCAAACTACAATTTTTGAAACGTACCCCGCTGAACAAACCAATAATTAATTTTTTCTCCAAGAAGCATTTAGTAGTCTTTCAACCTTCCTAGAATGGTAACTAGAAATCATGGTTCTTGGGATTAGACCGTGTCAAATTGAAATCACTTTCCGACGTTTCGCCTGCGATTAAACAAGCATCTTCAGGGATCTTCACTGCATCAAGATCAAAACACTGAATGAGCTCCGATGAGCAGAGTTCAGGTATATAGACCCGACCTGTGTCCACCGATGCGTGACCCACTGATTGTTTTCCACGCATGATGTAGCACATACCCAGCGTCTCTATTGACATTTTCTGGGTGCTTGATAATTTCAATTGATTCTCTAATTTTTTTTAATAACGCGAGACTGATGCAAGATGCAGACCGTCCAGTTTCACCTTTATACACTTTACAGCAAGAACAAGGAATTTGATTTTTTTGTCTAAAATATAATAATAAAATATAATTAGGCATTCCGTACGTACAAAAATCTTTAGCACGATGATAACAATAATAATGATAATATTGGCCAATAATACTTGTAAGCTGGAAGTGTGAAGAAGCATTTGTGGCAAGCGATTTGTTTTAGTTAGAAAATTTAATTTTTAAAGTGTATATCTATTTTTTCAACGCAAAACGTGTACAAGAACTGACGGTTTTGTTTGACAAGGTGGTTGCCTTTATTTCCAGTGGACGAAAGGCTGTTAAATGATTTCCCAGCTATAGAAAGTTATTTTGTTCCTCTTTGGGCGAGGTCTGCCCACTTGCCTTTTTTTATCATATAATAAACGATGATAATAATAATAATGATAATATTGGCCAAATATAACTTGTAACATGGAAGTGTGAAGAAGCATTTGAAGCAAGCGATTTGTTTCAGTTTGAAAATTTAATTCTTAAAGTGTATAGCTATTTTCCAACGCAAAACGAGTACAAGAACTGAGGGTTTTGTTTGATCAGGTGGTTACCCTTATTTCCAATGGACGAAAGGCTGTTAAGAGATTTTCCAGCTATAGGAAGTTATTTTGTTCCTCTTTGGGCGAGGTCTGCCCACTTGCCTAAAAACTTTTTTTATCATATAATAACTTTTATTACATACAAATTTTTGAAATATAATTAATACACATTTTATCTTATTGTTACTTACTCCAATATCCAACTCTTTTATACATTTCGTTTTTATTTAAAATATCTATATGATAATTAAAATTTGACGGTAAGTTACCCATTTTTAACTGTTGTTACGCTCACAATTTCAAACTAAATGCCAAAGACAATTTACGAGAGTAAAGCGGTACGAAGCGCTGTTTCCGAGATCGCTGGAATAGAAAAATGCAGTCACGCGTGAGGTTTATCCGGTCATTTCTGGAGATGCTCGAAAACATTCGAACATATACGCTACGCTAGTACGCTAGATACGAAAATTTAATTCGCATATACCTATAAAAAAATATAAAGCTTAATAAAAAATGCATCCGAATCGGTCAAACCTTCAGGAAGTAAGAGATACTTAAAAAATAATACTTTATTTCTTCATTTCCTAAAATTTTTAACATGATCAAGTAACATATATGTTTAAACAAAATTGAAAACATTTTGAAAAAGCCGCCTTTTTTAAATCCAGCGTTTCGTAAACGGGGGTCCACCATACGTTAACCTTATTTTTAATTATGATAAACAAGCATTCGATCTTCCAAAATCAAAGACATTTCGGCACTTACTAATTAGATCGTGGGCTTAGAAGTATCCCATAAAAGCCAATGCGTTAGAGACAGACACCGAATTCATAATCGAAAATTCTAATTACTTCTGATGGGAGGGGGGCTTCGAATTTAAAAGATTAAATGCTCGTGAAAACACCAAATAAAAAAGACTGTGACTAGGGGTACACTAAAGTGTACCCACTAGGTCCTCGTGAAACGTCACGGAATACGTTATAGAAAATCGGAGTATAAACAAAGTTTCTTTACCTTCTAATGTTACCAGATCCGAGGTCCCCCACCCCTCCCGAATTTGGGGAACAATCCAAAGCAAAAATTAAAATTAATAGCACCTGCTAGGCTATATCTTAAAGGAAAACACAACTTGCCTGAAGAATTAATGAAAAAAAATATAATAATAAAGAATCCAAGTATATCTATAGCTAACATTTTTCTACTGCACCACTGTTTCTTCATAATAATAGATTTCGGAAACCTATAAGAAGTTACATCTGGCTAGTGATTTTTGTAACTATTTTTGCGATTATACACAGCACACATATTCCCAGATATTGTTTTTTGTTATGTAGACTTCTGCAGAAGTAAATATATCAGTTATAAAGGAAGTTTTAATTCTTTCGTAGGCTAATTACATGACACTCACACTTTTTCAAACTTGTGTGACCTTCGAAAGACTAAAGAATATTAAAAAACTGCTTAAAAGGTGAATTTTTATTACAGAGCAATGTAACTAATAATAAATCTATAGACTGAGAGGGCCGGAGTACGTCACGCCCCCGTCATTGACCTTTGCGGTCGGCAAGAACCTGGAGAACGTTAGGACTCGCTGCTAGTAAGCTGAGGCAACAACTGATCCTGTTTAGCCGAATTTACACGATCGCATATTAACGAACTTCGTGGGGTTTAGCTGTCGTCGCGAGAGTTGCAAATTAACAAAAACCAGTAGATGCAATGTTTATTCATCTATTAATTGTTATGTTTTTATATTTATTATATCTTAGGTGAAATATTGTAAAGCAACAAAAAACATTCTGACCTTCATTTATTCAGTTGCGATGTATTTTATATCAACATTTAAGAAACCTACACTAAAAAAACTTATTTTATCTATATATCTTCATGAGCCTCGCAAACAAATTATTATTTGTATATAAATATAAAAATAATAACTGTTTTTTTTTCCTAAAAAAAGATCTTTTCAAATAACTTTAAGCTCTTTCTGGACTTGATCATACCCATTGTTTATTTTGAATGACCCGATATTGAGAACTTGGGAGGAAAATGAATAATATGCTCGTATAAGAAGAATATAGAGGGTGTCTCAAAATTAAAGGTACAAAATAGAAATGCAGATTCCTTGAATAAAAATATTGAGTATTGAACTAGCCTAGTTCAAAAGTTAATAATTTAGTGATAATAAGTGATTTTTCACTTTCGATTTTCCTAATTAATTCATTTCCCAAGCAATATTTTTGCATGAAATTTAGAGATCAAGAGTTTTTTGGGGTGAAGAATTTGAATTCGATAATTTTGATGAAGCTTGTAGAAGGCGATCTCTGCAGCACTTCGGCTACAAAAGTAAGTGTAACTTTTTTGTGCCTTTTATGTTTTTATTAAAATATAATTTTTCTCGTGTTTCTTAAGCAAAAAGTTATACCTTTTAAATGTCGATCCGAACAACTGTTTCCAAAATTTTTGCATTTAAGGTGCTATTTAAAATATTTAAGGCGGATCTAGCGCTGGGCCTTCACCATTTCATTTTTTTTCAAGATATTCATATACCAACATAAAAACTTTAATATGCTAAAATTGACAATTTTCAAGTGTCAATATTTCGCAAACAGTTGAAGATATGTATAGGACATCATACATGAAACGTATTATCCTTAGAATCCAACAATACAATAATATACAGGGTGTTCCATTTAAAAAAGTGACATTGATGACTCTGGACATTCTAGTATTAGCTAAAAACTACAGAAGTAAAAATAAAAATCGACGTGTTCGAGCGTTTTTATTTAAAGTTAACTTGTTCAGAGATATTCCTATTACTCCAAACTTTATCAGCAAAAATTAATTTTATTAAAATTATTATTATTTTTATAATATAATGAATTATAATTATTAAAAATGTATATCAACAAACAAGGAAAAATGTTTGCTGGTTCGTTTTATCCTTTTTCGACACTTTATGAAAACACAAACATATTCACAGAAATAGAAAATGCCTTTTGTAGGTTTACTGTTTTATTTTAAATGACACACTCTATATATTTTTATGGTCTTGGATAGCCTGACACTTCTTCTTTTCAAAAATACATAGTTTGGAGATATTTATTTTAAGTTCTTAGATTTTAAAACTAACTTTGTAAATTCTTGCTTTGAACCTAATTTCAAATTTCTTTATTGCTACAAATGCAATTTAGTAAAATAACAAAAGGTAAAGAGTTTTATTTTCGTGAAGATAAATAAAAACTATAACAATTGTTGTATGTGACCTCCATTAACTTCCACACACTTAGTCAATCTATCTATGGAGAAAATTTCCATATGGGTTTTGAAACATTTTCTGTGGAATTAATTCTATAACATTTCTTATGTTAATTTTAAGTTCTTCCAAATTTCGTGGTAGACGATTGTAGCGCGCTTCCTTCACATAACCCCACAGAAAAAAGTCTGGGATTGTTAGATCTGGGGAATATGGAGCTCACGGTATAGAACCTCCCCTACCTATCCATATGTTTGGAAAAACACGATCCTATGAATTTCTCGCAATATTTGAATATTGCGCTGGGGCGCCATCTTGTTGGAAGTATATGTCATTAATTATCCCTTCTTCTTCAAGTTGCGGATGCAAGAAAAGTTCTAACATATCGGTGTAGTTAGCTCCAAAGACGGTATACTCCAAAGAAAAAAGGACCGCACACCTTGGTGGACGACACCGTACACCAAACATTTACTTTTGGCGAATCCCTTTCAAATTCGACAAATTCTAGCGGATTTTCCTTTCCCTATATGCGGCAATTATGTTTATTAACCCTTTTGTATATATATATATATATATATATATATATATATATATATATATATATATAAAATGAAATGTTGCTTCGTCTGACATTATTTGCCCGTTAGGAAATTGTCTCGTGAAATCTAGAATTGTTTCATATGTGTAGTATATTTGTTCGTAAGCGTGAGGTATAATTCGTTGAAATGTTTGAATTTTGTATGCTTTAAATTTAATTATCTATTATTATTAGTCGCTCTACTTTACTTTTCGACATCAATAGCCCATTTTACGAATAGATATTTTATAAATTACTTAACATTTCCCTTACAGCTAAGACTTCGTTCAGTAGCACGTCTGCTCGATTGTCACGTCGCTTGATCCTCTCCAATTCTAGATGGGAGATTTTTTTGGTGTACTGTACGAAATCTGCGTCTGGATATCGTTATTGATTTCATTAACAGCTGCATTTGACAAAAAACTTATTTTTAATGGTCGACAGGACGACGTCTACATACTTTTGTTCCGAAGCACACTTGATAGTGATGGTGTCGCATAACTACGAAAGATGGGTAGCGATGGATGACGTCGAAAAGTAGAGCGGCTTTTAAAGATTATTAAATCTAAGGCATACAAAATTCAAGCATTTCAACGAATTATCTTCACGCATACGAACAAAGATACTAGATACATATGTGAAACAATTCTAGATTTAAGACAATTTCCTAATGCGTAATTAATAATGCCAGACGAAGCAACATTTGATGTAAACAGAAAGGTTAATTATTATACAAGAGTATACAAAGTTAATTTTAAAATCTAAGAACTTAAAATAAATATCCCCAAACTATGTATTTTTGAAAAGAAGTGTCAGGTTATCCAAGACCATAAAAATATATAGGGTGTCCCATTTAAAATAAAACAGTAATTTAGTCCCAAAAAATCAGTACTTGTAGCAATAAAGAAATTTGAAATTAGGTTCAAAGCGAGAATTTACAAAGTTAATTTTAAAATCTAAGAACTTAAAATAAATATCCCCAAACTATGTATTTTTGAAAAGAAGAAGTGTCAGGCTATCCAAGACCATAAAAATATATAGAGTGTCCCATTTAATTTATTTAATAATATTAAAAATAAAACAGTAATTTAGTCCCCAAATAGGTATTTCTCCGAGATCCTATGATAAATGGACAAATTTGGCAACATTTACAAGAAAAAAACTCGGAGCAAATCTAAGCCTTTTAGTGAAAACCGCATTTCGAAATCATTTTTCGTTTTCGAGCTATTAATTCGCGAAATGTGTTACTTTTCCGTGGGACAACCTGTGGTATTTCACGTCTCGCGCTACATTCAAACAAAACAGGGGTTGCCATTGCTATTCGAAACTCGGGCACGTTCGGCTAAACACGAGCAATCAAAACCTATAATTTTGTATGTAATCTTATTTTAGATATCCGACTTTGGTTAGCCCTTGTTAGGTAGGTAGATTAATATAAAATGACATAATGCGTGACCTCGTGTGCACCCAGTGTTTTCGAGTGTACACTTTAGCGTTCCCCTAGTCACGCCGAATAAAAAATCCAGGTCGGTAATTTAAAAAGTTAAATTGATGATCGGCACTCATTTATGAAACGTCAGACCCATGTTTAGGGTTTAATATTCTTCCTTAAAACTTTAGCAGAGAAATTATTTTTATCAGTGACTCTGAAACTGATATTTAATATGTGGTTGTTACTTGCTATGCCAAGTAATGAATGTCAACCATCCAAGCCTTCCAAGGAAGTTAATAAAATTTATACCTAAATTAATTAAATTTAACTTTAATTATACCCCGAACTTTATTTATACAGTATATAGGTTTAGGATAACGTTACACCTTAAGGATTATATTTCATATCTGTTTACTTTAGAAAGAAAAAATTTCCTTGTAGAAATGTCATCTCAACTAGAATTATTTTTACATATAGGTATTTATTTTACTTACCTCTGGTTTTCAAACCACTTATTAATCTAGATGTAGCAATATAGGTATTAAATTTACTTACGTCTGGTTTTTAAACCACTTATTAATCTAGATGTAGCAAAAATAACACAATCAACTTAAGTATAAGACAATTTTACATCCCCACTATCTATTTTGGCTCCATTTATTGGATTTATTCGTATTCTTATTGGCTAAGTTTGACGTAAAATATGCAACATAACATCCACTATGAATAAGGTTATGAAACCAGTTATACGGGGTGTATAACTGGTTTCATAAACTATCAGTTTTAGTGCCATTTACCCGTGGACTTATTAACTATGTTTGCCGTAAGTACAGTGTGTCCGGAATTATAATAGTCATTTAAGATTTAAACAATTTTGTTACAAAAAAAATAATATTGCGTTTTTGAAAATTTTCTATAACTCTTTTATTTCTTAAAGTTTTTCAAATCTATAGAAACATTTCTAAAGCAACTTTTTGCGATTAGGTCTGATTTTGAATCTGACATTTCATAAGCAAAGACTCATAACTACAAATGTCCAAAATCCAATGATGTAATGCACTGCTTACCTATTCACTGTTTAAAGTATGTAAAATTATCATTAATCAATTCGGCCAATTTTCGGTTTTCCGTGTCTCTAAAATATTGCCTCATATGAAAATCTAAAATTTGCTGTTCAAACGTAAAGTTTAACACATCGTTGGTTTTGGAAAGTCGAATGCATATGAAAAACAATAAAAAATCCAGATCTGCGTTTCAAAATACATACGCCTAACAGATAGTTCTAGCGTTGTTTGAAGAGAATTTCTTCAAACAACGATTCTAGCGAACAAGAGATTGAGAAAATAACAACGGCCCCGAAACAAGACAAGGATGAAAATGTGCTGAATATAAAACCGTTTTGATGAAATTCACCGAATGAAGCACCGGTTTCCAATCTGAAAACGAATGGATTGTTTATTCATGCCCGATCACCAAGTGATCAATCTAAAAACTGAGATCCTGCCAGTGGCGTATTTGAATGCCTTCCTGGGGGGCAAGCATTTAACTTTCACACAAAAAAAAAGGTTATTGTTTTTTTAACAAAACATAAGATTATGAAAATTAGGACGATGACTAAAAAAAAAGATCACACTTATACCTATAATTGTGGTCGGGTTAATAGATCTGGGGGGTATTTGCCCCTTCGCCCCCCTCCGCCACTGGATCCTCCGTTTAGCTTAATGCTTTTACTAAACCACAAACGAATATGATTCTTTAAATAAAATGGCACTTTATCAGAAAGAGGAATAATCTAACCAAATTTTCAAATCTCCGTTAATTAACGTTCCAATTCCGCTAGAAATCAGTGATCTGGACTCTAGAGAATTACGCATAAACAAAAATGCAGACAAGCGTATTATCGTTGTTTGACTTTGAAAAAGTTAACTTCCTCAAACAACGATATTATAAATCATGATCCTATAACTTTGTCGCGTTAGAACAATTTTTCTAGTCCGGACCTTCGACGTTACCTTGGTAACGATTGCTTTATGATTCAAAATTATCAATTATCTCATTCATGAAATACCTTTGACTTTTGTGTACTTAAAGAAGACGATTTCGACATTATTTATTTTTTGTTTGTATTCCCTTATTTACTTTTTACAAATAAAGGGCGTCTGAAGATTGTTATTAACATATTGTGATAAAATTAATTTTTAGGTAATCCAATATTATGGATGTACATGTAAAAAAATAACCAAGATTTATTTGTTTCAGGTACTACCAAAAATGGGTGATCAGCCCTTACAAAAGCAGCAAGTTCCGCAAAGAAATGTGAACAATGTTAGGGTATTTTTGCGGGTTCGACCATTTAATGATCGTGAAATTAAAGAAGGCAGTAAAGGAGTCCTTGTATGTGATTTCCGAGACAATGTTGTGATGCTACAAAAGCCTAAAGAAAAATGTACGGGGAAAGATACTGATCGGAAATATTTTCAGTTAGATTACATATTTTCCCCACATGCAACCCAGGTAAGTTTATCTTATATCTAGAGAACTTGATGTTGAATAATATTTGTTATTATATTGATGTTTTTGAAAGAGGTATGAAAACAATACATTAGATCAAATTGTAAAATTGAATGAATATTGAGGAAGGTTCAAGGTTATCTATCTAATGATGGAGCATTTAGCACAACAAAAATCTAATAAGATTGTATTGACTAACTTCTTGGTCGATAATATTTTGTTGAGTGACACTACTTATTACAATAAGAACTCTTGATAATTGTTTCATATGAGTCCATCAAAAGAAATTGATGTGTTTTAAACAAAAACATTTAGAGATGATCATAAATTAATACTTTGTAATGGATTTATCTAGTACAATTTAGTACTTTTAGAAATATAGGTTGATTTAGGTCTAAGAACTGAATGATTCATATGACACAATTAGACCAAGTAATTGATTAGTATAGGTCCTTCAACAGAAATAATAATTTTTTATATAAGAGATGTTAGAGAATATAAATTAATACATAGATTTATGCAGTGCAAGATAGTATTTTTAGATATATGGATTGATTTAGGTCTTAGAACTGAAGGATTCTTATGAAACCAATACCCTAAGTTCGGCCCTAAGTAATTGTTTCATATAGCTCCGTTAGGGTTGCCAGGTTTGCAGAAAGCAAATGGTAGGCTAGTCCCTTTTCTTTCGTTAGGAAGTGTAACGTCATCCAAAATAAATTAAAGACCAAAAAAAGTCCTCGGCTTGTTATTGGATCCAACAAATCCAGCCTAGCTAAGACACTTGTGAACTTGTGCAGTGAAGTCGCCCCAGGTTTAAGTTTTCATGATGGTTTATTTGGTTGCTACATGGATGAAAGTGATTAAATTATAGTGTTTCTTCATTCATTGTAATAACTAAGGGAGTTTTGAAACATTTGGCGGGAAGCGGGATATATAGGGACATAAAAAGTGGGAGACTCGTGCCTAAATCGGGAAGGTTGGTAACCATAAGTTACATCAGCAGAAATTAGTATTTTTTGTATAAGATATGTGCGAGAAGAAAAGTTCATAATAGAATTATTCGGTGCAAAGTAGTATTTTTCAAAATATGGATCTAGTTAGAGCATAGAACAAAACAAATTCATATAAAACATTTACTTCATATGTAATGAAACCCTAGATTCTTGGACATATTATTTTTTTTTAAATTAAAATCTGTCATAAAGTTAGATTATGTGGCTGACTATAGCTGGGTTTTATGTGCTTTTATTATTTTTATTTAAATAAAGTTTTATTAAGGAAAAAGAGGTATGTAATTAAGAGTGTTAAATATACAAAGTACTTACACACGTTAAAATGAAATGCTTTATAAAATATCAATGTTTATTTGAATACTGATATGACAAAGTTTTAAATGACATTAAAATGAAAGTGCAGGACAGTTTTAAACAATAAAAAATAGAAAGAAAAATTGTCTACTTACTATAACTAGAATAAAGGACAATTTAAAAGGAAAATTTAACACATAAAAAAAGATACAATTTTAGGAGGGTACACATAAAATCAAACACATTTATAAAACTCAGTTTCAAAATTCATCTGTAAAGTAAAACGCACCATTGAGAAGCATGGTTTAATTCGATTTTTAACACATTTGAGGGTTGATTGGTTAGTTGACAACTTGTTATAAAAATGTATGGCATGACAACTCAGGTCATTCTTGCACCTTTACAGACTGCACTATTCTGGCGCTAAATTTTGCCTAAACCTTGTGCTGTACTCATAAACATCCTAGTGTCTGTTGTGAGAGTCAATGTTTTTTTTTAAGATGGAGAAGATTGAGGTTCTCCAGTATGTGTAGAGATGGAAAAGTAAGAACCTCCAAATCTCTAAAAGCCTGCTTGCAGTCGCCTCTGTAAGAAATCCTAGGAATAGTCCAAAAACTTGGGAAGCCTTGCTGATATGGCCCCATATCAGGATAGCATAAGAAATATAATTGTGAACAAGTGCTTATTTCAGCACATGAAGAGAAACACACTGAGACACATTTATAAGAAGAACTATGTTAGAGCTCAGCCAAGGAATTAAAGGGAGGGGGGGGGGTTTAAGGAAAGAACCTTAGATCACTTCATATCATCTGTAAATTTAATATTACTAATACATTTTTGAATACATATTATAATAAATACCGTAGAATATATAGAATGATTATCAGTATAGCAAAAAAGCAATATTATGTAAATCAAATAAATAATTCAAGTAACAAACAAAAAGAAAGTTTGCAAATTGCCAACCAGCTTCATGGTAAGAGGAGGGGACCGGGACTGGAGACAATATTACAACCTGAGGTATTTAATAAGTATTTCTGTTCCATAGCATCTAAACTTTCTTCAACACTTACCCCCGCAACAGATCCTCTCGAATATCTGAATAATGTACATATTTTAGACTCCTTTTGCTTTACTCCTACCAATTTATATGAACTTAAGACAGTGTTCAGAGAAATTAGAAATCAAAGGGCTTCTGGTTGGGATGAAATCTCAATCTGAGTTTTTCATCATATGCCAGATTCGGCATTGTTGGCATTGTCAGAGGTGATAAACTATTTATTTACCACTGGCCACTTTCCAGAATGTTTAAAACTCTCTGTTGTAATTCCAGTACACAAAAATGGGGACAGAGCTTCAGCTAATAACTTTAGACCCATAGCATTGATCCCTACTCTCGCCAAAGTAATAGAAACTTTAGTCAAAAAGAGAATGATCCCATATTTAAAAAATACTAATATATTGAATGCAAGTCAATTTGGATTTCAGAAAAACAAAAACACAACTGATGCGGTTTTTGAGTTCCTTTTCAACCTGTATCTGAACTTGAATGAGAATGAATCAGCAGCAGCAGTGTTCTGCAATTTTCTAAGGCGTTTGACTGCGTGGATCACGGAATACTGCTGCGGAAACTTGAGAAATATGGGTTTAGGGGGACCAGTTAATTGGTTCTCTTCTTATTTGAGAGGTCGTAAGCAGAGGGTGAGAGTGAAAGATAGGGAGTCGAGCGTTGAGGATGTGACCTCGGGAATGCCCCATGGCTCAGTCTTGGGTTCCATTCTCTTTCTACTGTATATTAATGATATAAGTAACACCAATATCAGGGGGGCCTTCACTTTGTTTGCGGATTTCACCACTATCCTTTGGCATGACCCAGATCCATCTAAGCTAAGCAAAATCATCACTGATGACATTGAAATTATCAAAAAGTGGTGTGACTCAAATCTGCTATCCTTCAACGTGTCCAAAACAAACATCCTTCACTTTAATTGTACTTTGGATGACATAAAGCTAAATTTTAATATTATCCCGGCTTGTATAGATACAAATTGTCGTTTAAGGAGCATATATTGCAACTGTCTCGAAAGATTGCTTCGGGCTGCTATGCCCTGAGAATAATAAAAAAAGAGCTAAATTTGGAAACAGCACGAGCGGCTTATTTTGCCCTAGTGGAATCTCAACTGAGGTATGGTATTGCGTTTTGGGGGAATTCTGCACAATACCTAATTAATGCACTGTTTGTGCTTCAAAAGAGAGCTCTGAGGTGTGTGTGTGTATGGTGTGAATGTAAGGGAGTCATGTAAACCTCTATTTCTTAAACACAAACTACTTACATTGCATTCACTATATATATTGGAAGCTGTCTGTCTCATTTATAAAAGGTACCACTATTTCTTGCTGAATCAAGTCAACTCTTATAATACCCGACAAGAGGATACACTGCCACTGCCACTTCCCCACACATCATTAATCCGGAATTCGGTAATTTACAAAGCTAAGAAGATTTTTAACCATTTGCCAAGTTGTATACGATCCAAAGAAAATATCACCACTTTTAAGAAAGCAGTTAAGGCTTTATTGCTGAGGAAAGCCTATTATTCAATAAATGAGTTCCTGCAAGATCGTATCCAAATTGTGCATTTAATGACTTAGTATTGAATATAATAATAACCTCGGCCTTGTCAGTGAGAACAATTTTTTTTAGAGAAACCTAGTGTACTATAACTTGACTGACTCAGGAACGTTTTGTATATTTTCATTTTAAAGATTAATATTATCTAGTTTTTCTTCGTCTGTGTTCACATTTCTTATATATTTGTGCTGCTTGTTACTTGAAATTTTATTTTTATTTTTGTATAGCGTCTTGTTGGTTTTATCATGAACTTAATTTTTTTTTATTGTTGCTTTAGCTTGTATGTTGATTTACTTTAGTAGCTTAACAAGTTTATTTTGAATTATATTTGTAATTATTTAACTTTATTTTTAGCTTTGTCAATAAGATAATTTTCTTTCGACAATAAAGCATTTTTTGAATTTGAATTTGAATTTGAGCAACCCTGTGGTACTCCTATATTTAATTCACCCTCAGCAGAATGCATACCATTGACTCACAAAGACTGATACCTGCTAGTTGAATGATCTAATGAGCCTTATGCTTTTGTCACTGACACCATAGAATTTTATTTTTTTCAAAAGAATGTCAT
The DNA here is from genome assembly GCA_030620095.1 of Kuschelorhynchus macadamiae. NCBI lineage: Eukaryota > Metazoa > Arthropoda > Insecta > Coleoptera > Curculionidae > Kuschelorhynchus > Kuschelorhynchus macadamiae. The sequence goes on along the minus strand of JAUTXW010005248.1, from coordinate 61,859 downwards.
GGGAGACACAATCAAAGGCCTAGTTGCAGGTCACAAAATGTAGCGGCTGTATCAAAGTCAATATGTGTTATTGTGTAAAGAACTATGTTCTCATATACAAAGCAAAAAAATAGATATGTAATGTATAAATTTATAAAATATAAACATATAAAAACAGAATGTAGATAAATAAAGATTCAGTTCAAACAAATAGTACAAGTAATATAAAATAAAAAATAAAATAAAAAAATAGATAGTAAAAGAAACAATTAATTTAAAAAACAGAATAAATAACTTTAACAAAGAAGTAATATAAATTAAGTCATCATTATAAAATTCATTCAAACTATAATATGCTTTGCACTTCAATAACATCTTTACACCCTTTTTATATCATTTTCAATGCGGTACGTTCTTGACAAGTGGTTCTAAACCTTTTTCATATATTATAGAATTTTTGGTTAAAGTGCTTTTTGGTATTGCCAATCTTACTTCACCTTTATTCTGTATATTATGGCTATGTTCTACTAGATTTGTTTTATTTTTTATGTATCATAATTACAGTTTCCATAATAAATACATAACATAAAGTAAGCACTTTTTTCTAATGAAAAATGGCCTTCATTGTTCTATAGGTTTTGCCCCTCAAAAATATCCAAGATCTCTTTTTTTGCAAAATAAAAGTAGAGTGGATATGCTGATGAGCACTGAAACCTAGAAACAAATACCTTATCTTAGGTTAGTTTCCACTAGGGCAAACCTTGTCATGGAATACCCCAAATTATTTGATACACTTCTTACAGCACAACATGACTTTCTTATTTAAATTCGGAATATAATCAGAAAACTTCAAATCACAGTCTATATAAACACCTAGAAACCTTGCTAGCATTCTATTTTCAAGTATACAGTTGTCTAAAGGCAAGTTAGGCATTGCGAGTTTAGAGAGGCAGTTGGCATCACACCACTGCTTAATCTTGACTAGATACTTTGTGATGCAAGTGATCACCATCCCTTCCAATCCATAAAATTGTAGTGTTACCTGCCAAAGGAGTAAATCGCCCTCTTATGTCAATAGTTGCCATATTAACATAAAGTAACAAAAAACTAGTGGGCCAAGTATGGAGCCTTGTGGTACTCCATAATTGTTATTAAGTGGATCAAATATACTCTGCTCACATTTGACAATCTGGGCTCTTCCACAAAGGTATGATTTAAGCCAATTTTGTGAAACATCCCTAAATCCATAAAGATAAAGTTTCCGCAGCAATATATTGTGATTCAAACAGTCAAACTGTAAGTCTGTAAATACTTCATTCGAAATAGTGTAAGATTTTTGAGGCCATACCCTTTTTCACGATTTTAGAGAAGATCGATAACAAGGAATTCCTGAAAGCAAACAATTTACATGAAAATTGCAGGTGTTTTAAAATGATCACAAAATGGAAAGCACTAAAAGTTCATTTAAATTGGGTATACCAAGCCAAAAAACAAAAGAGATTATAGATAGAGGTCTCTGGCCTACAGGCACACTAATAAACCATTTTTACAATATGCAGTGCCCCACAGATGTCAGAAGATGCCAGATGACAGTAGAAAAGCAAGGCTCTTAAGACTGTTTCATTTAAACACACAATCAGTAAAAAAAAGTGAGTAAAATGGAGGGTTTTATCTGTGACAAGGATATCAACATTCTCTGCCTCAGCAGCACGAGGCTATTGGAAACTGAATTTCCATCGCTACATATATTAGAATTTGATCCCTCCACAGCATTTTGTCGAGCTCATAGTAGGGGAGGAGGACTTTTTTACTGAACCGCAATACTGACTTTAAAGTACTTGTATCAAGGCTATGCCTGTTGAGAGTGTTATAAAAATTTCGATTTATATTAAAAAAAATGTGTATAAGTGTTCACAGGTCCCCCCAAAGGTTGTTTTAATATCTTTTTGGAAGTAATAGAAAATGCTGCTATAGGTTATCAAAATAATATAATAACGGCAGGTGATTTTAATGTTTGTTCTGGTGATGACACACATGAATGCACAGATCTATGTGGCCTATTAAACTCATTCAGTTTAGTACAGCTAATATGTAGTGCTACTAGGCAGAACAATTGCCTGGAAAATAATATATTCTCTTTCAATGTTGAATACTGTAATGTAAATGTGTTAGAGGCTGGTCTTTCTGATCACCTGGTATGGCTTGAAGAATTTCCTGATCTTTGCCCATCTAATGATTCTGGTTTTGAAAAGGTAACCCATAGGCCATTAATAAAACCGGGTTAGGTCAATTTTTACTTCAATTTAGAATATTTTTCATGGAATTTTATTGAAGATTCTAATTTCTTTACTGATAGTAAGTACTATCAGAAGCTTTTGACAAATGTTTTCTGGAGAAATTACATTGTAATCGGAAGGGCCAGAGTCATGTGACTGTCTGGTTTAATGATGACCTCATTTTGTAATTCTCTACTTATTAATGAACTTTACGATCAATACCATAGTGATGAACTAAGGGCCCTCTGGAAAACCCACAAACATAATTACAAAATAGCTATCAAATCTGCTAAACGAGCTGCCAATGATAACCTAATAAGAAATTCTTCTAACCCAACAAAAACAATATGGCAAATTCTTAATCAGCATAAAAGTACTATAAAAAATGCAAATCCAATATTATCAATTACCACAGACCAGTTTAATGATTTATTTGTCAGTGTGGGCATGGATACAGGGTAAAATTGGTCCTCAGGCTATGGATTCTTTGAAGTTCATTCTCAGATTCCACCATGAAACCTTTGGGTTTCCTGAAGTTACTTTTGTTGGGCTAGAGACATAATTAATCAGCTAAAGAATAAAAAAATTAAGGATCCATTTGGTTTTGCAGTGGAGCTTATAAAAAACATTAAAAATCCTATAATGTTTTCTTTAACAAAATTAATCAATCAGTGTATCAGTAAAAAGGTTTTCCGTAGCATATTGAAATTTCTAATAGTAACGCCCATATTCAAAAAAGGAGATTCTGAGGACATTTCTAATTACAGGACTATACTTCTTCTGCCTATTTTCTCAAAAAACAACCTATTTACAGATCAACAATTTGGCTTTCATAAGGACCTAAGGAAGAGTAATTCTGTGGGATATTAGACTTAGTATCTATAATACATCAGGCATTTGAAGAACGAAACTATCTGGCTATCTATCTATCTTATGTGACCTAAGCAAAGCGGTTGATTGTGTATCCCATGAAATTATTTTCAAAAAGTTTAGGAAGTACAACAGAACAGTCTAACTTTTATTCAGAGTTATCTTACCGATTGTTACCAAGCAGTACGGGTGGCTGGAGTGAAGTCAGCAAAGAGGGAGCTCAACATACTGTGATTCAACTATGGTATAGGTGGCATGCTTTTAAATTGGCTTAAGTCTTATTTGTTTAATCATAGGCAAATAGTAAAAGTTGATATTTATCTCACTGAAGAATATGATGTGACATCTGGGGTGTCTCAGAGGCACTTTACTTTTTAACATTTTCGTTAATGATACTGTCAAGGTCATTGACTCTCCAAAGGCATCACAATTGTTGTAACATGATCTCTTCCGATTTGAGAATTGGTGTAATATAAAGCTTATAGATAGGCTAGGTTAGGTTAAAAGTGAGTGGATCAAACGGACCCTCCACCAAGACTCTGTGGCCTATTGTGGCTTATAGGTAACCCAAAAGTATATTTTATTTATTTATTTATTTATTATTAAACGGGAGAACCCTATTGAAAGAGAAACAATACAATAATAATTTTCTTAACATACTAGAAAAAAGATAAATTACTATACTAGCAATAATTGATACAGATAAATAAAGACAAATACAATTTTCTAAGAACTAAGAACAATATCTAATAGTAGTAGTAGTAACCAAGCAACAGACTAATACTTATATCAGTCAACACAAACACAGTTGAGAACACATTTTTTTAAAATGTTGAAGTGAGCTTCCGAATGGATCGAGGGATGGGTGGACATTTGGAATTTTAAGTATCTAGACAGGGGACTATGTATCCCATAGTTGGTTGTATGACTCATAACTTTGAAAGTCTCATTTCTCCTCAAGACATAATCAGGAACTTTTAAAGAAATCTGCTTGAGTAGTGGTGGGCAATCAATAACATTATTTAGAATTTTAAAAATAAAACAGATATCATTAACTACTCTTCTATTTCTTAGGGTATTTAGGGATATTTCAAAGTCTAGGTAGCCAAATTTAAAATTACAAAACCTCAAAAATTTATTTTGAACTCTCAATCTCATTAATATGCACTAAGTAAAACGGCGACCAGACTGCCGAAGCATATTCAAGGTGAGATCTGACAAGGGAGCAAAACAGAGTCTTTAGGCAAGGAAAAGATAAGTCACAAGCAAATCGCAGGACAAAACCTAGCATTCTCAGTGCCCTGGTTGTGACCATGGTATAATGATCGCGGAAAGTGATCTTGTTGTCAAAAATGATCCCGAGGTCCTTAACTCCTGTAACCAAACCTAATTCTTCTCCTCGTATGTTATATGAGGTCGCAATCCTACTTCGATTTCTGTAGAAGCTGATAAAGTTGCACTTTTTTATATTAAGTGATAGGCAATTCAACTCTGACCAATGAACAAAGCAACTAAGATAATTTTGTAGTAACAAACCATCATATTCTGATTTTATTACCCTAAACATCTTCATGTCATCTGCAAACAGTAGGTAGAAACAGGAATCAAGATATTGACCTATATCATTAACAAAAATATTGAAGAGAAGGGGCGCGGAGTGTCCACCCTGAGGCACATCAGATGTAACTAAAATAGGTTTAGAAATGGAGCGACCAATTTTGACCCTCTGGGTTTGGCCGATGAGCATGCTGGCCAACGATCGCAAAGATAGTTCATCAAAACCTGTAGCTCTTAGTTTCGTTAGAAGAAGTTGATGATTCACCCTGTCAAACGCTTTGGAAAAGTCTGTGTAAATGGCGTCAATCTGATAGCCATCTTCCAAAGCGGATAGCAGGATGCTTTCATAAAGAATCAAATTTGTGGCTGTTGAACGACCTCTGACAAATCCATGCTGTTCATTTGCAATAGTGCCCTTGCATAACCAGCTCATCTGGCCATAAATCAGTGAGTCTAACAGTTTTGAGATGGCTGAAGGCTTAGCTATCCTTCTGTAATTGGAGATATCCTCTCTATCACCAGCTTTGTGGATGGGAACAATGAAGCTTTCTTTCCACTGATTTGGAAGCTCATCCTCACCCAGCGACTTATTAAATATTGAAAATAAAGGATATGATATAGTATATGTTAAGTTGGACAATGCAAATTCAGGAATTCCATCAGGCCCAGAACTAAGACTCTTAGTAGTGGAATTTATTTTTTTTCAGCAAGCTCTATACGTCTAAAACTAAACTCACACTTTCTATTAATCACATAATCAGGTATTTGTACAATAACATCAGGACTATATACAGTAGTAAAAAAGTCAGCACACGAATCGGCTATAGACTGATTCCTATCTGCCATTTTATCATTATGAAACATACACTCTGGAAGTACAAATGATTTTCTTTGTTCATTAACAAATTTCCAGAATGATCGAGGACTCAGAAAAATATCACCTTCCATTTTTCTCAAATACAATGAATAATCACATTTAATTGATTCTTTACTATATTAAAATTACTATTAAAATATTTTGGAAAATTAGAGCTTTTGTAACATTTTAACGGGACAGATTGAGATTCCATGATTCAAAATATCATAGAACAATTTGGTTGATTCAAGGTCACTAAGATCAGCCAGCATCAGCTGCCAATCAAATGAGCCTAAAAAATAGTTAAATCCCATGTAATTTGCGTTTTTAAAGTCATAAAAATACTCTTCATGTTGTGAGTTTATGCTGTAATCACATTTTACCTCACAATAATAAGCATGATGATGCTGACTGAATGGAAATAACAAACCACAGGCCTGGACAATAGATATACCTTTAACATGACTAAATACTAGATCTAAATATACATTTCGGGGATTAGGAGTAACAATAAGTTGATGCATGTCCAGGAACACAAAACACTGTGAAATAATTTCAGCATTATAACCTGGAGGACACTCGGAGATAAGGCCACTTTCAGAGTTCTTCTAAGTTGCCAATGGTAGATTGTAATCGCCAAATATAAACAGTTTCGCAGAAGAATAATTGTGACATAATCTCAACTGCATCGCAGTGAGACTGATATTTTTCTATTTCAGAATTAGGGGGGATATATACACCACAAAAAACAAACTTGGAAAAACCATACTTAACAAATACATATAATTGTTCAACACTAGTCTGATCTACTCTAATTATCCGGGAATTAATACATTTTTTATCATTATAATAACACCGCCTCCTCTCTTCTTAGTACTTGTCAAATCAGATCTATCACTCAGCCAACTTTCAACCAATATTACCAGATCATAATCACAACTCAATAAAGCATGTTTAAGATCCACCAATTTAGAACTAATTCCACTTACATTCTGACAATATATTCTTATATCTGATAACTAAGTCTTCGCCTTTATGTTTCCTTATAGCTAATTCCTCGTGCAGTTTTTTGAGTTCACTTCTCTGTGTTATCATGAGGTCAGCATTTATTCTAATGTTCGAATCACCAGCCTTTCTTTTATGTTTAAGGTAATTCAGAGCCATATCAGGGTTAGAAAATGATACCCGTAATGGTCTCACCTTATCACTCCTACGTCCTATTCGTGACACTTTAAAAGTAGCACCACAATTAATTTCCAATTTTCCCAGTAGAGACATAATAGTAGCCTAGTCATGCTCTATTCTCTGTCCTAAGGAATTGAACTTGCTCTCAGGCGAATTAAAAATAATAATATTATGCTTCCTTGATGCTCTATCATTAATTTCTACAAACATCTTTAACTCGCTGCGAATCTGAGGGCTCTTGAAGCCCGGTAGACACTTCGTTTGGACTTCTCAAATCTGATTTTAAATCATTCAATTTATTGTGAAGTGATATAACATCATTTTACAGATCAATTATCTTCTGATTACTTACGTCCTTCAATGCCTTTAATTCAACCAACAACTCGGTATTTGTCTTTTGTTGTTTTAAAATGAGACTATAGAGCTGAGTAATGACAGTTACAAGGTCTTTGACATCTACATTCTTTTTAGAAAGAATATCAGTAATATCAGTTTGAGGTTCATCTATATTATGTATAAGAGGTATTACAACGTCGAGATTGGTGGGCGGAGGCGATACCGAACTACTATCCGTACGCACCTTACGGATCGTTTTTTTCAGGACAGCCGTACCTGTTGCCACGGCGAGGGGTGGCTCGATGGATAGCCTTTTGTTACTGACTTCACTTTGTTTGCAAGTTGAGCAAGACCAATTATGGCTATATTTTTTCTTTGTTATAACGTGAAGCTCAGCAAATTATCTATCTAGGAATAGCATTTAACAGTAAATTAACTTTTGCACATAGACAAGATTTGTAATAAAGATTAAAAGATTTTAAGGTTTGCGAAAAGGCATATCATAGACTTTAGAAATATATTTGTGTTAAAAAAGTTATACATATCCCTAGTTAGATCTATAGTTGAAAGTAGTAGTCTGGTCATCATACCACTTATGTTACATTGATGAAATAAAACGTGTTTAACGTAAAGTTTTTACGCAGTTGGTTGAAAATTGGGTGTTACTGGAGATGAGTTAATTGTGACAATATAATGAATTTACTTAATCTAAAAACATTAAATGAAAGACGCTGTAATTTTGATAAAACGTTTATTTACAAACTTATAAATAATGAAATAGACAGCACTGATCTTCTTATATTGAGCATTATATGGAACTTTATATGGAAAAATTCTTCTATCAACAGAATTATGATAAATGCGAATATGCTTAAGGTGGATGTGGTTAGCTCCTTCCTACAATGGATTAAGAAATCTTTATAATATACGCACATACCTGGAATATTTGTTTTAATGTGTTAATAAATTTGACATAGTTTTATTTGTAAGTTTCATATAAGTTTATTGATTTTAACTGTCTAACAGCAACATCGAAATTTTTCTAGGCGATATTAACATAAATATTTTGAATGACAGTGACAATAATGTTGTTAATTATCTAGCTGTAATGAGTTTACTTGGCTTTAAATCTTATATAAGAACTGTGACGAGGCAATTATTCAAAACTTGTATTGATCATATATTTGTTAAGCAAAAACATAAATCAAATAACCTGTATATAAATTCTTGTATTTTTAAGGAAGATATAACAGATCACAGTCCTGTCATGTTACTTGTAGGGAACAGCAAACCAAAACCTTTAATAAATTCTCCTAAAACTACAATAAAAACTAATCTAAATATAACAGAATTTATAAAGAAACTGGGTGAATGTGACTGGTCACCTGTCATAAATGAAGACAATCCGGAAATAGCTACAAAAATATTTCTAAATACATATAGGGAATTATTGAATGATGCTACAGAAACATATACGGTGAATGTTAAAAGATATAAAAATATAAAAAGCCAGATCAGTGATGGGATAATTACATCTGTCAAAATCAGGGATAAGATGAAAAAAGTTATTAGCTTATTATAATGTTCGACTAGAAAAAGAGAATAAAGTAAATCTATTAAATAAATTAATACATAAACAAAAGAATGATTATAATAGGGATAAAATTCAAAATAATAAAAATAACATGAAAAAACTTATGAAATTATTAGGGACGCTACTTATGAAAATAATAACAAAACCAATATGTGCATTAACAGTAAAAATAATTTAGGTGAAAACATATCTGATCCAGTTGAGATGGTTAATTTCTGTAATCAATACTTTAGTAATATCGGCAGTGAAATGGCAAAAGATATTCCACCTCCCCAAGACGAGTTTCAAGAAGTAGATCTACATATTCAAAACTCAATTTTTTTCACTCCTGTCAAAAAATTAATTAATTAAGCATATTGCTTCCTTAAAAAATAATAGCTCACCAGGTTATGACGGCGTTCGGGCGGAAACAATAAAAGAAACTCACTTGGAAATAATTGACCCTGTCTTACATATACTTAATCTGGCTTTAGAAAAAGGAATTGTACCAAGTGATTTTAAATTAACTGTGATAACTCCCATACATAAATCAGGGACCACAACTTTAATAAATAATTACAGACCAATAAGCCTAATAATCAATTTTGCAAAATTGTTAGAAAAATGTGTAAAAGACAGATTATCTCTTTTTCTTACAGACAATAATGTTATTTCTTCTAATCAGTTTGGGTTTGTTGGGGGTGTTAGTACTACAGATGTTATGCATAGGCTTGTAACAGAAGTTGTAAGTAACTTAAATATGGATAAAAAATGTTTAGCTGTGTTTTTAGACCTAGCCAAAGCTTTCGATACTGTACCCCACAATAAACTTATAGATATACTTAAAAAATATAGCATAAGAACAAATGGGCCACCATTTAATAATATAATCATAGATAATCAGTCTATAGGAGAGATACCACAAACAAAATATCTTGGAATTATTATTAACCAATTTCTTAAATGGCAGCCTCATATTGATTATCTATCAAATAAAATAAGCAAACTCATCCATAAGTTTTACTTGTTAAGAGAATTTTTAAATAAGAAAACACTAATAATACTCTATAAAGCATTTGTATAGTCAATTATTGGGCATGGAGTTTTAGTATGGAGTGGGCTTTACAATAGTTGCTTAACAATAGATCACTGTGCCTACTAACAATATGCTCTTATATCCATGAATATGACAATATGTGGCAGTTTGTAAATCACAGTTATGCAACGAGAGAAAACCAAACTAACAAAATCCAACTTCCAATCAGCCATAACAACCTTAATTTAAAATTTGTAAATTACATTGGACCTAAGGGATATAACAAATTGCCATTGAATGTTAGAGCTAATAATAGGAATCAGTTTAAAACTTGGTGCCGAAAACATATTTATGAAAATTACCCGCAATTTAAAGGACTATTTAATTAATCTGAATTTAAGGCACTTTTTTGTGTATAGATGTTTGTAGAATAGATCAACTATTTTTACAATTGCTGTAATTCCGTAATTTTCATATCATTATAATTTTTTTTCTTATGTCTAGGTGCATATCTCTCAATACTGACTTGTATATGTGTAGATATAATATGAATGTTTATTAATAGTATAACCATAAGTCGTCTTTACAATATAAATATTTTTAAGTTGATATATATTAATATTTTTTTTAAAATATACTTATTATGGGTGATTAATTTATGCACATACAGATGTTCAACATCTATGTGCAATAATCTTAGTTTTATTGCTTAAACTCTAGTTTCTTAAAATATATATTAGTTTATGTAAACCAAGTCCGTAATATATCAATATCAATTAATGACCTTTGTACTTCTATTTATATTTTTTGAAATGTTTTCTTAAAAAACTTTTATTAAATTTTCATATATTATTTTATGTAAAATTGGTTAACACCCGTTTTTAAGTAATTTAAAACAATAAAACTAGAGTTAAAATTGGTAGGCAAAAGAATTGCTGTTTCACCTCTAATATATTGTCTTAGATGACTTGATGAAGCAAGGATGTAGTTTTCAATGTGGAAAAAATATTGCTGATACTCTCGTAACCAATGTTCATTTAGACACAAATCATCAAAATGTTGATCGATAAGAAAAGTTTGAAGTATATTTGATTTGTTCTTCAGCGATTGGGTGTTTAGGCTAAGAAGTTTTGGTTTTCGCTGACAGTCCTCCTGTGGACATTCAGGCGATTCAAAAAATGGTTAATCTAGAATCATCATATATCAGTTGACATTATAGCTTCTGTCTTTTTTGGAGGTACTTTTAGTTTGGAAGAGTTTTTGTATTTGTCTTATTTAGTTGTCATTTTAAAGTAAGTACAGCCACTATCTAAATCATAGACATTATCAGCATTTGCTTTTGGATCAAGTTCTGAGATGACGTTCCAGGCTTTTTTGCGAGTGATTGGCGCGACCGAAAGTTTTGTAATTAATTCATTAGTTCCCAATTTAGGTTGTGGACGTTGGTGTTTCCTAACACATTTATTTTTGCCTTTCATGCGTTGAACAAGGGTCCAATCATGTTCATTATTTTTAATAACCATCAGTATCATTTGGACTTAAGTCACGTTCTAAACTTTCAGTATCATCGATAACGTGCATCGTGCATTTTCGTTAGTAGATTTCAGTGTTGGATTGGAACATATTAATGAAATAGAGGAGCCGAATGTGTAAGATTTTGATGAAGGTGCCGTGAGCGCCACTTTAGCCACTCCATTGTTTATGTTTAGGTTAGGGCTAGGGTCACATGGTGTTGACGGCTTTTCATTGATTTGTTTTTCTGCCTAAAGAATTTTAGTTTGTGTTTCATCACTTTACAACCAGCCTCAAGTATATTTATTTTGGCGCTTAGCTGCATGATAATTTTAAAGCCTTTACTTCATCATTTTTTTCATGATTAATTTCACTCGATCTGAGGTTACAGATTTTGTTTACAGCAACATCAATAGCTTCAACTGCCTGCAGTAAACACTTTGGGTGAAGTGTAGTGAATTGAAGCACTTTTGACACTTACTAACTTTCTTTGTACAGTAAAAACATTTAATTTCTGTGTTTATATTAAGCTGGTTCACAACAACATTGTCACTTGCCATGTTGCTGTGTGAAGTTAGGTTAGTTTAAGCTGGATAAGGGTAGATTATGTAGTTTTTTAAATAATAGGCGTGTTTTCGCGTCTGTTATTTTAAAGAAATCTAAGTTTTGTTAAAAAAGAAAGTGCTTGTAGTTCCTTCACAGAACTAAATTGTAGGATTATTGGTTGATGAGATTAGGTTTAGTTATTCTCTATTGGGTTAGGTTAGCTAAGGTTGTTATGTAGTTTGTTTCCGAAAAATAGGCGCGTCTGCGTGCTGTTGCTTTTAATTCAAAGATTAAGTTTTGTTAGGGAAATTTTTTCTTCACCGAAATATAATTTAAAATTAATGAATGGCAAGATTAGGTTTGGTTATTTTTTATTAGGTTAGGTTTTGTCACTTTGGATTGTGCTTCTTGCAAAATAGGTCTTTAAACGCCTGAAATTAAGTTCTTTTAAGGGAAAAAAAAAGTGCTTGGTTTTCCTAAACAGAACTAAATTTTGTGATATTTTATAAATAATGGAAAATACCTAATTCATGCAAAACTGAAAAAAAAATTTGATATGCACTTTTAATTAAATGTTGTTATTCATGGCCTACTGTATAAAAAAATACATTAGTAACATTATTTAACTGCCCTATAGCCTAATAGATTTATAGCTGACTGTATAAGCAATACATCTTACTGGCAAAAAAAGCCATTGTTTTTAAAAAAAAACTATTGCCCTAAATAAATTATTTTATATAAAAATATTTCATATCAGTTTCAAAATAAAATAAAACAAACAATTTTATTTGTCAGACCTGTATGAAACAATTACTTAGGTGTTTAAGGGGGTAAATTTTAAAGCATAAATTAATTCATATTTAATAAAATACTAACTTACCACAAGACATCTTGACTGTCTTGAGTTCATTTATGATGCACTGAATGGCGGAGAGCATGTGATTGGACTTTTTTATGATTTAAGCCATGCTTTTGATACAATTGATCACAAAATGCTTTTGGATAAATTATATGCTGTTGGTGTGCGTGGAGTGGTGCACAACTTGGTTACATCTTACTTAGATAATAGAAAACAAATTGTCATGATTCAACGTATTAAGTCCTATGTTGGATGGAGCGACTTGGGTTTACCGCAAGGTTCTATACTTGGCCCTCTGTTTTTTATCTTATTCATAAATGATATTGGGGAATGTTGTGGTAAGCTTTTAAAAAAATTAAATGAAAAATCAATAAGTAGTGCGCCGGTGGTCAAGTTTCTAGATTTACACATTGACAATAAACTTAACTGGGAAAAACATGGACTACTATGGACTTGTGCAGTGGGTTGTGCAGATGGTCTGATTTTCAGGGGCTCCTCTGCTCACATTCAAAAAGCTTTTATAATTCAAAAGAAAATAATGAGATGTATGGAAAATCTGCCTCCTTATACATCATTTAAAAATCTTTTTCAAAAGCGTAATATACTTACTCTGCCATGCCTTTATGTATTGCAGCTGGTAAATCACACAAACAATAATGAATAATTTTATAGGAGGAATTATAATATTCACCAATGTGATACAAGGCAGGCCCAGAATCTCAGATTACCATACTCTAGACTTACTATAGGTCAATGCTCACCAGCATATATTGGCATTAAATGACTAAATAAAATAAAAAACCAATTGGGTAATGTCGAGTCTAAACATTTAAAGGCTGAGACTTATACATTTTTATTCACAAATGCTTTTTACTTAGTGCAGGAATTCCCTGATTTTTAAATCTTACTTTTTGTTTATATTCTGAATTTTAATTCTATTTCTATTAAACTGGCATTTTAACGTTTCATGTAACAGTGGTGTTGTGTAATCTTAAACCATGTTTTAATCTTGTTATGTGTACGTCGTTAATCTTATGTTCATCATCATCATTATCACCTGAGTAGACATATAAGTTGCTATTTTTAACTGCAATTTCAGTATTGAATAAAAAAATTTGAATTTGAAGAAATTCTATTAAAAATTGTCTTTTATAATGAGTTTTGATCGTCCTCAATAATAACAAATGCAATTTGAGGGACCCATAGAAAACTATTACCGAATTTGTGACACAGTTGTTATTACATTACACATGAGAACGTATATATATTTAATCAGTTGAAAATGTATTGTTTGTGGGTCTTAACATAGACTGGATTGGAGGCCTCAAGTTGAGAGATTGCTGGTGATATTTCTAACTATGTGTATGCTCTAAGAGTAATTTTGAATAATGTTTGCTCGCCACTCGGAAATTCAACTAATATCCAGAACATATTTGTTTTTCAAAAAAAAAAAGGTAAATATACGGTAAATCAAACAAGACAGCTGAAAAAAATGTCTTAATTATAAACAGATTTTTAATTTTACAAGTATGCATATTTTAGATTGCCTACTGTTTGTTTGTGATAATGCCGACTCATTTAAAAATTGTGACCATTTTAATAGCCGTAAAACTAATACGTAGTCTTATAAATTTTCATATAAACAAAAAAATGTCACCATTGTATGATCAAAATAGCTTTAATTATAAGGTAGAGTCTAAAAATAAAAAATACTTGGAATTTTTTTTTATATCTAAGGTGTACTTAGAGTAATTTTTTAGTGATATTGTGAAAACATAACTGTAATTAAAAAAAATTAATAAATCAATAAAAATAAAAATGTGATATTGTTTTTTGTGGTGTGGTTAAAGAATTTTGTATTAAAAAATATTTTAAATATTCGTTTGAAGCTGTTTAGAAAATATTATGTAAATACAGTACAACCTCTTTAATCAAGACAATTAAATTCAAGGGGTTTGTCAGATATTTGGGAAAATGTTACATATATATTTTTGTGCTATTTCCTTAATCTATATGTCACTACTTAAAATGTATTTCTGAACAGAAAGTCTATATACAAATTTTTATTAACATCTACAGGCAGTAAATTATATAGAGCTTTAGCTATAGAAGATGCAAAAAAACTTCAAATACAGAAGTAGGATTTTTCTTGTATTAAAAGTATCAAAAATGTTTAAAAATTATTAGAAAGTTGAAAATATACATAACCTATGATTTTTTTTAATGGGATACCCTATATATTATTATTCCATTAAATGCAGGTCTTCTTATCGATAATAGGTATACCATGTTTGATACCTTTGTCTCGAAAGACAATTGAGAAAAAATTGACAAAAAGCTTTCTCTTCTAACAATCTGCAGGATCAATTGAACTTTTTAAAATGTTCTTTAATAATGTACTGTTTTTAAATAAATTCTTAAGCATATAGTGATTGTTATATGTTACGCTCTATTTGAAATATTTACAATTCAAGTTATTAGAAAATAACCTTAAAAATCATAATTTGGAAAGCTGCGTCTTTTATGATAATGTTCTTTTTTTGGACATGAGTATACATATATGAAGATTTACACTTAAAATTATTTAAGAATCACATTCTGAGCTATCAGCTTTCATTTAGAAATTGTTCTGTGTATTTTTTGATTTGTAATATGAATAAAAGGATATTTTACTCATCTTAATGGGGTTTTGGGGACCAATCGATGTTTTTGAAATTTTTATGTTTTATTTAGAATGTCAGAATAATCATTTTTTGCATTGCGTCAACTCTATGTGTGTCAGAATAATCATTTATTTCGATTTCTGCACTAAATACTTTATTTAAGTATACCTAAAAGCATTACATATCTTTACTACAAATATACACTTAGAAATGGTAACAAAATACTGAGGGTCACAAGGCCACAGTATAATTTTATAAAAAAATATGCAAACATTTGATAGCATTGCAAATAAGCAGTTTTGCATTAAGCAGTAAAAGCATTATATTATAATATGGATTTTTAATAACTCTACATAACAATTTTATTAAACATGTGAAATTACAAACATAAAGAAAGCTAATTTACTAGTTTAAAAAATTCTTTTTTTTTGGCGACGAATCGATTTATCTAAAATTTTGATATGTTAGGTAGAATGTCAAGACATGCATTTTCTTGTCAACTTTTGTACAATACAGGATGAAGCCAAAAATTGAGGTCAGTTTTTTTGATGATTTAACTTTTGTTGGTTTAAATATTGTTTTACGATTTTTGCTCTAAATATGTAGCTTTGATATAGTTCTTTAAAAGCATTTATATATTATATAGGGAGTTGCAAAGTTGCAATACAACGTTAGGGCAACGGCGCGCGGCGATGGGAATTATGTACAAGTTTCACCAACATTCAAAAGTTTGCCTGAATTACAATCAACAGCTTATCAGGACCACAGAAAATAGCCTTTTTGCTTTTTTAATGGTCATGCTCATAGGTAAAATAGGTTTGGTTTGTGATAATGTTAATGCTACGACAGTGAGCGGGAAGCATTTATAGAACTTTGGGTTAATGTAATTAATTAATGAAATTGTAATGTATACAACATAGAAAAAACCATATTTCGTTGCCAATTAAAATCACTACGGATTAAAATTTAATAAACCGTTTGGAGCATTTCATTTAGTTAAAGAAAGGTCAATTTCATATTTTTCTTATAGGCACCTGCTTGGAAAGTCATATAATAGGCAAACAATAGTGCTAAAAACAAATCTATTATTGCTCTCTTAGTTAAGTGTCACATGATTTTTTAAAATCTATTATGAAATTTCATCCTCCTCCCCAAAGCATAATTCTTATGATAACCATTGCAAGAACTTCAGTGATTCAAAATTATGGTCCCAAGTACTAGGGTTTACTTGTCCAAAAGAACAAAATTGTATTGTGTTTATACAAATGCATATTTAAACAAATAGTGAATTAATTGGTAAATTGACATACTTTATATTTGAATTTCACTTATTTAACTAAAATTGTTATGCGATTACGAATTGCTTTGTTGCTATCTTAAGTTTATATTTTTTTTTGTAATTTACGTTTTATAAAATTGTAGTACAGCCTTGCAATTACCCTGTATAATGTTACCATTTCTTAGCATAGAGTTTTAATAAAGATATGTTATGCTTTTGGGTGTATTGAAATCACGTATTAGGTATAGAAATCGAAATAAAACTACATTTTAATCAAACATACTTAAAAGTTTAAGCTCAATTTTCGCTATACACTTATAGTTAGGAGTACAGTTTAGAAGTTGTAATTCTGTAGTGCACATGAGGTAATAAATAAATATTATTTAAATAGTGAGAGAACTGGCACAGTGGAAGAAAATTTTGACATTCTTAATAACATAAAAAATTCAGAAAAACCAGTTGCGCGCCAAAAACTAAAAAGAAAAGACGTCTGCGATTCCCTTTGCAAGTTAAGTACTTGTTTGAATAAACATTTAATTTTTCGGTTTTTTTCAAGAAGATAATCGATTTTAAAAATTAAGAAAATGTAAACAGAAGGTAAACAGCTTGAATTCTCCTTAATTTTTTTTAGCTTGATGTATACCGCCTTGCTGCTGCTCCATTAGTTGAACAAGTATTCGATGGATATAACGGAACCATTTTCGCTTATGGTCAGACTGGCACTGGTAAAACGTTTACTATGACTGGTAACTATGAAGTTCCCGAGTTAAGAGGAATTATCCCGAATACCTTCACTCATATCTTTACCCAAATCGCCAATTCTAGTGAAGATAGATCATTTATTGTCAAGGTTATGTATTTAGAGATATACAATGAGGAAGTTCGTGATCTTTTGGGTGCTGATCCAAATAGAAAATTGCAGATTAAGGAGAGGACGGATATTGGTATATATGTAAAAGATTTGACTGGATTCACTGTTGATTCAGTTGAATCTATTTCTCAACTTATGGAGCGAGGAAATAAAAATAGAATAACCAGATCCACCATGATGAATAATGTCAGTTCAAGATCTCATGCAGTTTTTACTATTGTTGTAGAAACGCGTCACAGGGACAAAAATCAGACTACAGTAGGAAAACTTAATTTAGTAGATTTGGCAGTAAGTATTGAATATTTTACTTTTTTTCTAGTAATAAAGGTTTTTTATAAAATAAAAAATTAAAAAGTACTAGTATTAATGGAAATAGAAAATAATCAACAACATTTTTAAAAACCCTTTATGGTTGTTTGCTGTTATTGCTTTTAACATATCTGTATAAATTACTAAGATACTCAACTTTATTATAGGGCTCAGAAAGGGTGAACAAAACAGGAGTGTCAGGAATTGGATTAAGAGAATCTGGTAGCATCAATCAGTCTCTTCTAACGCTTGGAAATGTAATTCAAGCTCTTGTTGAGAATAAGAACTTTATACCCTATAGAAATTCAAAACTGACCCGTTTACTTCAGGATTCCCTTGGGGGGAATTCAAAAACAACTATGGTAAGCAATTGTTTCGATAGATTTACTATCTATTATGTGGTAGGACTTAGGCTACTTTAAGACACATTTTTTCGCAGGTAATGTATATTTATTTTCTGCTATATCAGTATATCCCGTTTTGTGATTACTTATTTATTTATTTATGTAATGGACATGTCATTTCCATAAAACTAAAGTTAAAACTAGTTTTTTGTAAATGTAAAACAATATAAAATTTATACTTTTAATATCTAAATATTTAAACTAAGACAATTTTATTACAGTCTTTTTCAAAAACAGATCGCAATC
This sequence comes from Kuschelorhynchus macadamiae, assembly GCA_030620095.1. Classification (NCBI taxonomy): domain Eukaryota; kingdom Metazoa; phylum Arthropoda; class Insecta; order Coleoptera; family Curculionidae; genus Kuschelorhynchus; species Kuschelorhynchus macadamiae. The sequence continues at coordinate 43,502 of JAUTXW010005248.1, read as the reverse complement.
TCCAGTGTCAAATATCAAAAAAATGTACAAATTAACATCAATACAATCAAAATACGTAAGACAACACAATTTAAAATATATGTGTATACTGTGTTTGGTTGGGTGGTATCTTCGAAAAAGACCTGGGAAGCCGGTCGAAATGTCACAAAAAACAATAAAAAAAATTATTTGACTACCGAAAATCTTTCAAAATTATTTAAAGACCCAAAACCCAAGAAAACGTAATGTAAAATATATATATACAATATATATATACAGACTGGTCCAAGAAAAAAAATACACACATATATATATATATATATATATACATTTTAGATGCTCACGACCGTATTAAGATAAATAAAAAATCTAATATCGGGTATGCGGTCTGTAGGTCAAATAAATAACTAATTTACTTCTGACATCCTCTATATTTCGTCATTTATTTATGACTTCATCAGGAGGAAACGCTAAAATACACCACAGATTAAAATGATATCAAATTAAAAAAAAAACAATTAAGACTTACAAGTGAAGTTACAAAAACATGGCTATATGCATTTCAACACACAGTAGAACGTTAAATTAGGACGAATACAACCACATGAATATTGAAATGTTGCTGACAGGTAGAACTTAACAACTAGCAAGACATTTATATATACATTTATTTATTTATTTTTTTGAATAATAAGAACTATTTTCTTTTTTTGTGGTAAAAGAAACGTTGATAAACAGTTTTATGTACATATTGAAGTTCGTGGAATATTTATATTATGGTATTTAAGTTATTTGTTTTTTGTTGAACAAGGCAAAGAATTCATTTGTTCAACAGATTGCAATAAATGGTGCTCAGCTGTTGGATGTCAGATCTAGAATTAACTGAATTATTTTCGTTGTTGATATGTACCATTTCTAGGAATAGCCTTTTTCTGTAATTATTTTCATAGTCCAGAATTTGTATGTTTTCGTAATCAAAATTGTGATCCTCTTTCTGAAAATGATCAACCAAAGCACATGAGTTTTTCCCAATACGGCAGTCGCTTTTGTGTTGTGTCGAACGATTTTTAATATATTGGGAAGTTTGTCCTATGTAACACTGATTACATTGTTTACAAGGAATTTTATATACAACATTATTATTTAATGGGATCGGAGTTTTATCTTTAATTTTAGTGAACACTTTGCCAACCGTGACTGTATTATATTTAGCTATTTTTAAATTATCTCTTTTAAGGTGGTTAGTAACATTATCTGTAAGACCTTGAATGTAGGGCAATTTCTTATATTTGAAATGTGCAATAACTTGGTCTTCTGTCGGACCATCAAAAAACCCAGAATGATAAATTAATTTGTTTAGTATTTTTTTTGGAAAACCATTATTTAGAATCTCCAATCCCAATACTGCCGTATTGGGAAAAACTCATGTGCTTTGGTTGATCATTTTCAGAAAGAGGATCACAATTTTGATTACGAAAACATACAAATTCTGGACTATGAAAATAATTACAGAAAAAGGCTATTCCTAGAAATAGTACATATCAACAACGAAAATAATTCAGTTAATTCTAGATCTGACATCCAACAGCTGAGCACCATTTATTGCAATCTGTTGAACAAATGAATTCTTTGCCTTGTTCAACAAAAAACAAATAACTTAAATACCATAATATAAATATTCCACGAACTTCAATATGTACATAAAACTGTTTATCAACGTTTCTTTTACCACAAAAAAAGAAAATAGTTCTTATTATTCAAAAAAATAAATAAATAAATGTATATATAAATGTCTTGCTAGTTGTTAAGTTCTACCTGTCAGCAACATTTCAATATTCATGTGGTTGTATTCGTCCTAATTTAACGTTCTACTGTGTGTTGAAATGCATATAGCCATGTTTTTGTAACTTCACTTGTAAGTCTTAATTGTTTTTTTTTTAATTTGATATCATTTTAATCTGTGGTGTATTTTAGCGTTTCCTCCTGATGAAGTCATAAATAAATGACGAAATATAGAGGATGTCAGAAGTAAATTAGTTATTTATTTGACCTACAGACCGCATACCCGATATTAGATTTATATATATATATATATATATATATATATATATATATATATATATATATATATATATATATATATATATATATATATATATATATATATATATATATATATATATATATATATATATATATATATATATATATATATATATATATATATATATATATATATATATATATATATATATATATATATATATATATATATATATATAATAATATATGCACTGTAATATAAAACTTAAATACAGAAGCAGTGTAGATGATCAGTTGTCACAAACACATATGCTAAAAAATAAAAAAAAAATACGATTTTGCACTATATCTCCAGAGTTATACAAAAATTCGCTACATTTGTAGAGTAATCTACTTTTTTTATTACAAAGAAAATGGCTGGTCGCAGAATTTGTTGCAATATATATATATATATATTTATTGCATACAAAGGAATAAAACAAAATTATTTCATAACCTTGTTTTTCGTTTTTCGTGTTTTTTTTTATAAATTCAAACGTTTCGGCTTTTTTTTTAGCCTTTATCAATGATCTTGTGTATATATATATATATATATATATATATATATATATTTATTTATTTATTCAGTACATACATTACAGAGCAAGCTCCAAATAGTTTTTCAAAACAAGATCGACTATACATATACATAAGCGTCATAAAACAATAAAAGGTCATACATTGACAATAATACAATTTTGTTTAAAAATAGAGCTGATATTACACATAATACTAAGTAAAAATAAACATACAATCCTAAAAGAAAAATACACGAATAAGAATCGACACTAACAAACATTGGTATTACTTAAATTTAGAGACGCAGTAATGACAATTTTCTTTTCAAAGTTTCTAGACTACAGTTAAACAAATCAATCTCGGAGAAATTGTTATTATAATTTTTGACAATGCGATCTGAAAAGCGGGATAAACCATAATTAGTTCGGTGAAAGCCCTCGGAAAATAACCGTCTCGTACGAGTGCTTCTAACTGGAACATTTAATTGAATAAAGTTGAGCAATTCTGTGGAGTTGATTAATCCATTAAATAATTTGAACAAAAATATAACCATTGCTTTGTCCCGTCTTCTTTTGAGAGTTTTTAATCCGACCAGCTGAAGGCGAACTTCACGAGGTATGTTTTCATATGGAAATCGGTGTTTGTGCAATAAGCACAAATTTATTCTGCACGCGTTCCACTCTTTGAATATTGCACTGATAGGAAGGGTTCCTTATAATAGAGTTGTATTCGAGAACACTCTGAACAAGACTATTATACAAGCACTGAACAGCTTTTGTGTCATTAATATTTTCACATGTACGCCTCACGAAGCCAAGCATTCTAAAACCTTTTAAAATAATGTTATCAATATGCTTATTAAAGTTTAGCTCATGATCAAACGCACTCCCAAGTCGTTATACTCATTAACAGCTGCCATCATATTGTCGTCGATATTGTAACTATACAAAATAGGAGTTCTGCATTTATAAAATCTCATAGTTTTACATTTTTCAATGTTGAGTTTTAATCTGTTGCTTTTACACCAACCAACGAGGCTAACTAAGTCTTTTTGTATATCCTCGCAGTCTTCTACTGTTGATACAACCGAGAAAAACTTCAAGTCATCAGCATACAATAAGCATTTACATTTCTGAAATACAGATACAGCATCGTTAATAAAAATCAAAAATAAAATCAGTCCAAGATGTGACCCCTGAGGAACACCTGATGTTACTTCCACTTCAAGTGACTCCTCTCTACATAACTTTACCTGCTGTTTCCTATTCTGCAAATATGAAGCAATCCACCTTAGATATCGACCACAGATTCCAATATTGTTTAATTTGTGTAACAAAAGTTTATGGGGAACGCTGTCAAAGGCTTTTGATATGTCAATGTATAGCACGTCGATTTGGCTTCCTTTTTCCATATTCCGCACCAAGTAGTCTTGAAATATAGCGTGGTTGGTAGTTGTTGATCGTCCACTAAAAAATCCATGTTGTTCTGGAGCTATGATATTCTTATATGTGTTGAATATCTCGTCGGTCAAAATTGCTTCAAAAGCCTTAGGAATTATTGATATAAAGCATATGCCGCGATAGTTTTTAATATCCTTTTTATTTCCACTTTGATGTATTGGAAACAGTGTGGATTGTTTCCAAGCTGTCGGAAAACTAGAACAGTCGAAGGATTGTTGGAATATATAAGCCAATGGAGTGGCCAGACTGTGGCAGCAATTTTTAAGAAACAAACGCGCGATTCCATCCGGGCCAGGGTCTTTGTTGTTGTTCAATGATTTTAATCGGTCCAGGACTTCAGTTTCAGTGAAACAGTGAGTTGTCAAAGTTTCACAATACTCTGCCCTGGGCTGCTCAGGATATTCCTCATTATGATCCACATAACAATATTGAAAGTGTTCTGCAAAGCCATTCACTATATCTTTCAAGGATTCTAGAATGTGCCCATTGAAGTGGACAATTTTGGGAATGCCATTATCCTTCCTCAGTGAGTTAACAGAACAGAAATACTTTATGTTCTGAGGTATCATGTCTTCGGTGTTGGTTATGTACAATAGAAAATTAAGATCGATAAGATATTTAGATTCTTTTCGCAGATTACAGTATAGAATGTAATCTGATTGAAGTCTTGTCCTCTTAAATGTCGTATATAGTTGATTTTTTCTTTTTATAAACATTATGAGGTCTGATGAATACCATATGAGAAATTTATTCTGTTTTATTGTTGTTGTAGGTACAAATTGGTCTATGGCATTGTACAAAACATTATAGAAAGCTTGAACTTGAGAATATATTATCTTCGGTTTTAAATAACTCATTCCAGTCAACTTTTTGAAGAAAGTTATTAATGGCTCGGCAGTTTGCTTATTTGAAGTTATAAGCAGTTAAATTTTTCTTATTATTGAGAGGTGCAGGGAAATCTATGCAAATAGATATTTCTAATGTGGGGTGATGAGGATCAAGTTTACATAAAGGATCCTGCTAGCTGAGACTTGTGATGATCTATCCACATCATACACGATCAAATCCAAATGTCGACCATTTACATTTGATATGTCCTTCATCTGTTCTAATTCCAAGTAAAAAACCGCATTTAATAAAATTTCCGAGGATTGATGATTCCCTATGTTTCTCAGTATTAACTGGCAGTCCTCACACTCCCACTCTATATGAGGCAAATTAAGTCTCCGGTTATTACAAATTGACAGTTACTATAAGTTATCTTAAAGAATTCCATTCTGTCCACGAAAAGTCTGTATGTATCAGGGCAAGATGCTGGAGGAAAATAAACAGCACCCACTACCATGATTATACCATCAAGTCTGACCGTCATCCACTGATTTTCGAACTGTTCCGCTGAAGAAGAAGATGCTAAAGATTCAGCCTTGAGTTCAGCACGTAAAGCGACAAGAACTCCACCCCCACGTTGACAACCCAATTCTAAATAATTTCTATCGCAGCGGTACACCTGGTATTTGGTGTAAAATATTTCAGTGCTCGATATTGCTTCAGACAGTCACGTTTGCCTGATTGACGTCTACGTTCCGAACGGTGAACTCATTTCTTTTTGAAATTTTCTATTTTGGGTGAGGTTAAGTTGGGTTTTCAGAAGATATGTAGCTAGATAGTTGATAGTTGTTAACACAATATGATATTATTATGTCAAATGATATTTTCGAATCGTTGCGTCTATACTAGAATTATTAAACCTATTAAGAACAGGTCGATGAAACTTGAGTGCAGGGCCAATAATAATTATATTTGTATTTGAAGTAGCACTCAATAAGTCCTCCAATCTGTTAACATAAATTTTCCTACCCTTAGTAGCATTTAGCGTTCCCATGAAAATAAAAACTCAACCATTATCGGTAAAATTTTTTAAAAAAGCCATGCAATCTTTAAGTTGGTCTTCTAAAAAGCGAGATTTGGTTCTTTGACAGTTGATATAAAATCTATTCTCAGTAAATTTTTTAAATAAATATAAGAAATCCCGAGTATCTTCTCACGTTACTAAAATTTGATGTTTTTTGATGGAAGTTCTCACAGGCTTACTGGAAACTATTGGGCAGTGGATTTGTGGCTTCTGTGCTTTGACACATATATATATATATATATATATATATATATATATATATATATATACATATATATATATATATATATATATATATATATATATATATATATATATATGTATATATCTATATACATATATATATATATATATATATATATATATATATATATATATATATATATATATATATATATAATGTGTTTTCATTCCGGGTGTACATCTGTTCACTACTGTCGTTCTGAAAAGAACAGTTTTGCTGACGTTTCGCCAAAATCACATTTGGCATTTTCGAAGCTTTCTTTCTCGCGTCTGAATAGAGACTGAATTGTTGGTCACTGCGACGTTTCCTTTTATACCCCCACTCGGGGCCGAAGGTTATATCTGCGCAGGCGTTGGTCGTTATTTATGTTTTCCGGATGGTGCTGTTGTTGTTGCGCTAATTGCGTTTGAGTTTTTGCGATTTTAGATTTGTCGATTATTGTCTTCCATACTGTTGGTAGTTTTAATGATTCGTCCCTTTTATTCAAATCACCTTGTTTTTCAATTTCTATTGTTTCTCGGGTTATTCTGGTCTTATAATGTTCTATATTGTCAATCTTCCTACATCCATCGAAATTTATTGTATGGCCGGTTTCCTGATGATGTAGGATTAAAGCTGAGGTTGTTTGTTTATTTCTGATGCTGAGTTTATGCTCTTCCACTCTTGCTGATATTCGCCTGTTAGTTTGCCCCACGTACAACTTTTCACAGTCCTGGCACGGAATACTGTATACTCTGTGGTTTTCCAGTTTGATTTTATCTTTTGGTTTTCCAAGTAGTTTACCTATAGTTGTTTATGGCTTGTGTATTGTTTGTATGTTGTGTTTTCTAAGAATTCTTCCGATTCTGTCTGTTGTGCCTTTTACATATGGTAAGACTACTTGTTGCTTTCTTGGTTTATAAGTTTTGTTGTTCGTTATTCGGGAAACATGTGCATTAATAGCTTTCTCTATGGTGTGATTTGTGTAGCCATTTTTCTTTAAAGCATCAGATATTACCTTAAGTTCGTTTTGTCTCGTCTGTGTTTCAGTTAATCGCACGGATCTGGATAATAGAGTATTTGCCACAGCTTGAATTTGTGCTAGGTGATGGTGTGATTTTGCATTTAAATATCTGTCTGTACAGATATATATATATATATATATATATATATATATATATATATATATATATATATATATATATATATATATATATATATATATATATATATATATATATATATATATATATATATATATATATATATATATATATATATATATATAAATATATATATATATATATATATATATATATATATATATATATATATATATATATATATATATATATATATATATATTATATATATATATATATATATATATATATATATATATATATATATATATATATATATATCATGACCAAAATTACAATTTGTACAAAATACTAGAATATAGTTTACTTTGATCAGCACTTGTATTTACTGTAGTAGCACTATAGTTTTTGTATCATTCAAACACTATAAAGTTCGAAAAAACAAGAAACAATTAATTAATCAGTCAAAGCACATTTTGCCTGATAGAAGGTTAATCACGCAACAATTAAACGAAGATGACTTTGGCAGACGTTTGGAATTTTGTTAGTTGTGTAGTCTAAACGGGACTGTTAATCGTCACAATTGTTAATATTGGTCTGACGAAAATCCACATTTATTCCATGAGGTTCACACTCAACATCCTGAGAAATTAAACGTCTGGATTGGAATTTATGGCGATTATTTAATTGGTCATTTTTTTCTCCCAGGAAATCTAAATGGAGAAATGTATCTGCAATTATTAGAAGACGCTATCGATCCTACATTAACAGAAACGCTTGAAAATAATAACAATAACAATGCCAATGAGTTGACATTTCAACAATATGGTGCACCTCCTCATTACACCCTTGCTGTTCGTGAATATTTAAATCGGATATCCTGACAAATGGATCTGCCAAAGAGGAGTAATAGAGTGGCCTGCAAGATCACCTGACTTAACCCCCTTAGACTTTTTTCTATGAGGTCACTTAAAAAGTAAGATTTATAAAACTCGGCCATAGCCATTAAATGATTTACGTCAGCGAATCATTGATGAATGTCGGGTTGTTACACCAGAAATGCTTTATAATGTCCGGGACCGTTTTGAACAAAACCGACGACGCTTGGGGCTATAGCCCCCATAGCTCCTTTTTTAATCCAGTTCTGAAGAATACATTTTGATACATACAAGGTTCAAAGAGGCAATGAAGAGCATTTTTGATCTCAACATAATATTTTGTGGAGAGATAAAACAACTTTTAATGGTAGTACGAGGGCAAACCATCTGAAATTTGTTATCACGCATAATTCATTATTTAAATCTTTTATGCTGTATTTTGAAAACTACACTTTTAAACCAGTTCATCATTGTTTTCGTTTTTTTTTGTGTTAAGAGACCCATCCAAAAAAATGTTAATTAATATATACTTAAAATTCTTAAAAGCACGTCAACTTTACATCAAGATTAGAAGCTTTAAAGAAGTGGTTTTTATTTTTTTTGCCGAGGTAACTGAAATATAATTTTTAAAGTATTATTTTTGTAATTTTCGAAAAACCAAAAAGTTACAAAAATTTAATTTCAGAATTTCTGGCGACAATTCGGTATACATTTTGCTTTTACTTTATTTATTAAGTAAGTATGAAAAATGACTTAGACGGAATAGTCACCTAACTTGTGGATATTTCTTTAAACAAGTAGCAAAAAGTTATTTATTATATAGTTTAACATATGTCTGTCGAATTTTGGTCAGCAATTATAATTTTCAACTTTACCCAAGGAACTTAAATATTTTAAAAATAGTTTTAAATTTCAATTACGCTCCTAAATTAGTCAGTTATGACATTTTTGTATTAAGATATCTATTTACTATCGAAAATGTTTAATATAATTAATATACACCCAAAATTCCCAAATTCACAACTTTGCATCAAGCTTAACATATTTTTGAGAAGCGATTTTAATTTTTTTCGAAAAAAGACAGTGTTTATGCAGTATAAGAAATTAATATTATGATGAGGTTACTAACAGTACCCATTTTTTTAAGTTAGACAATTATTATTTTTTTAGATTTTTTTTTTAAATAAACAACTTCTCTTAATACAACTTTTTCATATTATAGCAAATAAGCCCCATTTCTGCAATTTTTTTAAAGAAATGTCAATTTTGACAGGTAACGCAGATTATTTTCGACTATGCCATTTTTCATCCTTAGTAAAGCAAAAGTTATTGCCTTTGTTAAACTTTGACAAAGTGATCTAATAAAAAAATTCCCATATGATGCGAACTTTATCAAGGGCATTGTATATATATATATATATATATATATATATATATATATATATATATATATATATATATATGTTATATCCGTTATAGCCACGTGTATTCATTAACCTTCAGTCGCATGGGAACGGATATGGCGATTTCAACATTTCAAGGAATGCATTGCAAGCAGTATTTTCGAGTTGCAGTTCTCACAGCTTGAAGGTGCTGCCTCATCATTTCAAAACATATAAATTAAGCACCAATTGTAAATATTAGTTAGTTCATATCAGATACTGTTATTATGTCAGTTTAAGTTTCAAATTATACGGTTTAAGTTTTACAATTATACAAAGTATTTTTAAGTGAATAAATAATATTTTTAAAAAGTGAATTTTTGAAATAAAAGTGTAACATATATATATATATATATATATATATATATATATATATATATGTATATTTGTATATATATATATATATATATGTATATTTGTATATATATATATATATATATATATATATATATATATATATATATATATATATATATATATATATATATATATATATATATATATATATATATATATATATATATATATATATATATATATATATATATATATATATATATATATATATATATATATATATATATATATATATATATATATATATATATATATATATATATATATATATATATATATATATATATATATATATATATATATATATATATATATATATATATATATATATATATATATATATATATATATATATATATATATATATATATATATATATATATATATATATATATATATATATATATATATATATATATATATATATATAAAATATAATATATATATATATATATTTTTTGGTATGACAAATTCGAATTTAATATTATATTGCTCTTATATATTCTTCGAACAATCACAACTTTTTGGTACAGTCTTGTATTACATTTTTGAGCAAAACAAATTATTCCCTTGCCATTTCTACGTCAAAAAGGTATACCTGTTAAAAGTGGATACGAGCAACCGTTTTCGAGATATTTGGATTTAAAACAGTTTCGGCGCATGTGATTTTTTTATCAAATTCACATAAAGTATGCATGTATTGTAAAAAAATAGAAGTGTGCCTTGCCTGACAACAACTGCTGGTTGGTGTTCTCATCGTTTTTTCTGTTACTTAGCAATAGTAATGTCAGTTAATAATAAGATCAAATTTTGTCACTGTCAATTTCTGTTCATAACTTTTATTATCTGACAATAATCATTTAAGAAACTTTAGATCTAAATACGTCATTATGTCTGTGATATTCTCGAATCGTGAATATGCAGATATGATATTCGTCTATGGCTTCTGCAATGGGGTCGCAATTCAAGCAGTCGCGGAGTACCAGCGTCGTTTTCCAGATAAAAGGGTGCCAGATAGAAGAGTTTTTCAACAAATTTTCACTACTGCTGGAGAATCAGATGTTTTCAAGTGCGAAAATTGTATCTGAAAGGGAATCGGGACCCAACGTTGAAGTAGAAGAGGCTATACTCAATGCCGTCGAAAATGATCCAAGCATAAGCACTAGACGGATTGCAGATACTTATCAAATTACACAATCGTCTGCTTGGAGAAATCTTCACATTAATTGTTTATACCCATTTCATTTACAACGGGTTCAACATTTGCAGGAGGGTGATTTTGAGTTGAGAATGCAATTCTTTAACTGGATTAATGAAGATCGAAGGTTGTATAGGTATGTTTTGTTCACTGATGAAGCACAGTTCACGCGTGATGGTATAAATAATCTTCTCAATGAACACCGGTGGTCCTATGAAAATCCTCACGCTACAGTAGAACATAATTTCCAACATAAATTTAGCATTAATGTGTGGTGTGGAATGTTAAATGGTCATTTAATTGGTTCATTTATAATCGACGGTAGTCTTACAGGAGAAAAATATTTAAACTTTCTGGAAAATCACTTGCGAAATCTATTAGAAGATGTTCCCCTTAATGTAAGACAAAACATGTATTTGCAGCATGATGGAGCCCCTGCACACACAAAACTTTCCAAACCGATGGATTGGTCGGGGAGGTCCGTTTAATTGGCCACCTAGATCGCCAGACCCTAATCCTTTGGATTATTGTCTTTGGGGATGGTTCGAATCACTGGTATATTCAACTAAAGTAAATACAAGAGAAGCATTATTGGATCGGATAAGAAACGCAGCACAAACACTAAGAAATGCGCCCGAAATATCCACAGAGCAACCCGAGCTATACACCATAGAGCTGACCTGTGCTTAGAAGCAAATGGTGGAATTTTTGAAAATTATAAAACGTAACCTAGATTTTATTAAAAACAACTTAATAATAACAATTTTAATCAAAATTAAATATCTTTTGTTTAGTTTATGTCTGAGGCACTGAATACACACCTCAAAAAAATGTGTTAGTCTTTCATTTCAAAGCTTTTGTGCCAAGATGCGTTTAAATTTGGACAAAATAAAAAACTTTTAAAATTTTGCGATAAAAAATTACATGCGCCGAAATTGTTTTAAATCCAAATATATCGAAAACGGTTGCTCGTATCCAGTTTTAACAGGTTACCTTTTTGACGTAGAAATGGCAAGGGAATAATTTGTTTTACTCAAAAATGTAATACAAGACTGTACCAAAAAGTTGTGATTGTTCGAAGGAGTAGAAAGACATGTAGGTGGCGCCCCCTACAAGTAAGAGCAATACTAATATTAGATTCGAATTTGTCATACCAAAAAACCCCCATATATCAATTTTCACTCCATTATTTACATTATCATAGATTTTATTTAAAAAATTGGAAAATTAAATAAAAACTTTAACACCCTGTATCTCGAGAACTAAGGCCTTGCGGACACTTATTTATATAGACTTTTATGTTAATTTTTTGGTCCTGAATATGTACCTGAAGTATTGACATTTCCTCATGAATCACCCTGTACATATATATATATATATATATATATATATATATATATATATATATATATATATATATATATATATTATATATTATATTTTATTTATATTTATATATATTTATATATATATATATATATATATATATATATATATATATATATATATATATATATATATATATATATATATATATATATATATAAATATATATCATTGTATTTGTAAATATTGGGTAAAGGTACAAAATGCGTTGCTTTTCAAAACAGTGCCCTCTAGCAACTGCGGCAAAAATCAGAAAGACTAATTTATAACGCAACGAGGGATTTTTTCAACAAGATCAAATTTGCTTAATTTCGTTAGTCCAAACTGCAGTTATTAATATTTAAATTTTAGAAAATTCACCTCATCACTTTATTGTACAGTAGAAGTACAGCAAAAAGGTCTATTTGCATCTGTTATGGAGTGTATCGCACATATACTGTTTTAAAAATATTAAGGGTTAATGTAACCTTTTGTTAACAATCTGTATGCCCTGCAAAATGTTTTTCAGGATCTAGAGCCTCCAAAATGCCAAGAAGATGATTTTTTTCAGTTACAAAATTTTATTTCTTACAAAAGTAAAACTGATGAAACGTTCGTTTATAGGTATTGTAAGTAGGAAGATGGTAAGTCCTGTACTTCATTATTTATTTTATTCCAGATATCCATGGTTGGTCCTGCAGAATCTGATTATGAAGAATCTTACAGTACTTTGCGATACGCTCACAAAGCGAAGTATATTCGCAACTTTGCTAAAATTAATGTTGAAGAAGGTGGTTTAATCGAAAGGTTTGAAAATGAAATTGCCGAATTGCAACAAAAACTATCCTTACTAAGTATGGTTTCGGATCAACCTAGGCCTGTAAGAATGATTACATAATTTTAGTTTTATAAATTACAAATAATGTTTGTTTCAGTCAAAGAAGAAAGCTAAGTCAGAAGCGGACATTGAAAAAGTCAAAAGGGCTGAAGCTGAAATAGAAAGAATTGAGTAAGATTATCATTAATAGTAAAGTGATCATTTTTAATCTGATTTTTTTTAATTACAGGGTTGAAAAACGTGAGCTGGAAGATCGAATGGCAATAATACAGAAGAAGATTATATGCGGAGGGGAAAACCTACTTGAAAAAGCCCAACAGCAAGAGTTCCTTTTGATGACTTCCGGCGAGGAGTTAGAGAATCTCGATAGAAGCCATCAGGCTCTCGAAGAGCAGTTCAACCGAATGGCGGAAGAAAAGATTGATATAGAAGAAAAATATTCCTCCCTTCAAGAAGAAGACATGGATCTTACGCGTAAAATTGTGATGGTACAGCAAAGGATTAAAGAAGCAAAAGATGAGTATGCTGATAAAGAGCACGAATATCAAAGAGAGATGGAAGCTCTTAATGATAACAACAGGCTTTTAATTCGGGAAATGCAATTGTCTAGTCTAATGATCGATTACTACATTCCCCATGAGTATAAGGTTAGTAAATTATGTTCTATTGGATATTGATTGTATAGTGATTATAAGAAATATTGCAGCTCTTTTTATTGAGTTTTAATGGATTTTTTTATGAATTTACTCTGAAACAAGGTCTGTTGACCACAAAATTCCAAATTTTTATTTGAAAAAATCATTCTGTAGTTGCTTGAAATGTTTCTCTATATCTTGAAATATCACTTTATTTTTGATCACTTTGAGATTGTAAATTACAGTTTTTAGTGTATTACATTGTTTTTCGACTTTCGACAGAGCCAGTCTAGGATGGTGAATTTTAAAAGCAAAAATATTTTTAAATTTCAGATACTATTAATATTTTCGGAAAATGGGCAAGCACTTCACCACAGATTAATCATCAGATGCGAATCTTCCCGATACAGCGCGCGACCGCTTTTCCACATTTCTGTGATATGCGAGGGTCTTACAGTTTAGTATGTCAGCACATGTTGCTCGCGTTGGTCGTGCGCCCGTATTGAAAATCAGTTTAGCAAACGATGCGATGAAAGAAAAAAAGCGGTAGTAATTTAGATAACTTCGTGAACAAATAAAATGCCTGGATTTAAATGTGTTTGTGTGCGTTGAAAGGGAATTGCTTCTTTTTATTTTCCTAATGACCCCTCTAGGTTTATAAGTTTTGTAAACTCTTTAATTAGAGACAAATAATACTATTAAGAATTAGAGAGTATTTGGCAGATTACTTTTTAAATATCAGGAATTAGATTGTTAGTTTGATGCTTCTCTACGCCTACCTATTTATATGTCAGTTTTTTTTAACGTAAAATAATTTTTAGTTCTCTTGTAAGAGGGAATTATTGTAGCCGTGAAAAAAATCACACTACCACATTTTTGTAGATCTTTGCGTTTTCGGGTCCTTGAACACCGAAAAACATTTTGATCATGAATTAAATTGTTATTTTGATGCTTCTCTCCGCCTACCTATTTATATGTCAATTTTTTTTAACATAAAATCATTTTTATTTTCCTTGTAAGAGGGAATTATTGTTGTCGTGAAAAAATCACACTCCCACATTTTTGTAGATCTTTGGGTTTTCGGGTCCCTGAACACCAAAAACCATTTTTGTTTATTTGTTTCAACAAATGTTTTGTATGTATTTTCGCTTAACTTAGACTTATAATATACAATGCATAATGAGCTAATAGTAAGCCTGTGTGTGCACATGTTCTATCATTTCCGTCAGTTTGTCGGTCTGTCATTCTGTCTGTTATAGCTCAAAAACTAGTTATTCGATTGACTTCAAATTTTGATAAAAAATCAAGGACCGTATGGGGATGAAATGGTTAGATTTTGTTAAAAATCCAATGTGGCGGGACAAAATGTAAAAAAAACCATTATTAAGAAACTACTTATCGAATGGAGTGTGATATAGGGTGATATATGATACTGGTAAAATTTTTGTGGAAATCCATTATAGTGGAAGAAAATGGCGGCCTAATGAAATGTTTAAAAATCCAGTACCTAAAAACTGCTTATCCAATTGACTAGAAAGTTTGCGAAAATCAAGTGTTAAACTGAGTAAATTTTTAGTGTGAATTTTATATGGCGAAACAAAATTGCGGCCAAATAAAATGTTTAAATATCCTATTTCCTGAAGTAAAGCCTTTTAATGGATTAAAATGATTAAGGAGGTAATTTACTTTTTATATTACTATGTAAATAATGTTATACAAAATAAATAATGGTAATAATAATAAATACGATTTATAACAATGGATTAAAATAATAAAGGACATAATTTACTTTTTATATTACTATGTAAATAATGTTATACAAAATAACTAATAGTAATAATAATAAATAGGATTTATAACAATATTTATTAACAAATAATTATATATATATATATATATATATATATATATATATATATATATATATATGCATCAAATTGTGTATAATTGATCCTATAGTATTTTTACGTGAAATAACAAAAACCTAAAGGTATATTTCCGTATACAGGGTGGTTCAACTAAGTTACCTTTTTTTGTAGCTTAGTTATTATTTGACTGTGGATTTTGATATTTTGCACACTTGATCTGTATATTAGGGGGCATAATAAGAAAATCTTTGTGGCTATAGAGGGTGCCCCTAATATGCAGATCAAGTGTACAAAACATCAAAGTCCACAGTCAAATAATAACTGAGCTACAAAAGAAGGGAGCTCATTTGATCAACCCTGTGTTTGAACACTTGTAGTAAGTTAGCTAGAAAAAAATATCTTATACAAGAGTCGCATGATTTTTTCTGGTGATTTTAAAAATCGTATTTAAAAAAACAAATGACGCAAGGAAAGCAAAAAAATGACCATCAACTTTGTTATTTTAAATGAAACACTCTGTATATTTTAGCATCATCGATAGGGCTAACAAGACAAATTCAATGATATAGGGGTTAGTGGATCTGTACTGATTCGTTCTGGTACAATTAATTAAAAATCGTTCTATAAGCACAAATGTGTCAGACAAAAATCCAGGAAGCCTCGAAAAATAAATCTTTGTCGCACAAATTGGCGCTTATATAACAGCTTTTAATTATTTGCCGTAGAATGAGTTAAGACAGATCAACTAATCACTATATCATTGAGTTGTCTTGATAAGCTCTATTGATTACGCTAAAAATATACATATAGGGTATTTCATTTAAAATAACAAAGTTAATGGTCATTTTTTTACTTTTCGTACGTCATTTGTTTTTTTCAAATACGATTTTTAGAATCTCCAGAAAAATGCATGTCTTGTATAAGATATTTTTTTCTAGCTCTTATAATTAATTTGCTACAAGGTGTTGAAATATAAGGATGATCCTATACATGTATTGTAATGAAACTCACTTAAACAGTAAAGTAAAAAAAGATTACATGTCAAATTTATTTTGTTTTAAACAACTAATTAAAAAAAACAATAATACCACTTACCAAAACCATTTTGCTCTTTCTCACTAATTTCTTCGGTGAGGTTGAGGATTAACTGCTTTACATATTTCCCGCCATGCATTTCTTGTGGCAATTCTTTGTAAGTGTCTTTGGTTTTATCCCATAAAACACATCGTTTTTCAACCAAAGATACCTACTAATAATTCTGAATCTAATTCATCGATGTTTAATTATCATGAACTAAATAAACTTGTGTTTCCGCCACTGCTAAGGGTCAAACTAGCAAAATTGCACAAGTATTTTTTAAACAAGTCTGAACGGGCAATGAGCTGGCTATTCCTTTTTACAGTTCGGACCGATATTCGGGCGGTCCGTCATCGGACTATTCAGAAGTTAAAACTGGGTAAAATCCGATATCGGTCTGGATATTGTTCGGAAGACGATTGTGTGAAAACATACATTCATAATATTTGTTTTATGATGCGTGTCCGAATTTCAGACGGTTCGAATTTCTTTCGGTCCGAGAAAAAATCGGTAGTGTGAATGAAGCCTTAGCTTTGAGGTCTACGGAGAATAAAAATACTTTCACATCTGATGGATAATCTGTGATCACATTTATTTTTTTTTTTGCATGTAAACTTCAAATAGACAAACATGTACGGGGAACGAAAGCTTTCACGGCTGTGGTCAGTTAAGAAATCATGGTTCTTGGGATTAGACCGTGTCAAAATGGAATCACTTTCCGACGTTTCGCCTTTGATTGCACGAGGCATCTTCAGGGATCTTCACTTCACGAGATCGGAACTAATCCCAAGAACCATGATTTCTTAATGTACGGGGAAGTACTATGCTTATGACAACACATTTTTTAAATATTCTTTCTTTTTCAGAGATTAATACAGAACTACTGCACGTTCAGTAATGACACGCAGGAGTATCAGCTACGAGGGGTCGCCTACACTGGAAACAATATGAGAAAACGCCAAACAGTAACTGAGGAGAATCCGTTAGTTACTTTTGACATGAAACAAGTATATCATAAATATCCCGAAAAGAAAAAGGTTACCAGTAAGCGATCTTTGTTAAAAACATATTCGGCGGTGCCAAAACCAACCCGATAATGTCTAGTTGTACTTAGTCAGTGTAAGGATGTTTTATAGCAGTTTTATTTCGCGAATCAAAAGTCATCGGTAATCTCTGAGCAATAATAAGGTTTAGACTGCGTTGTTTTAAGTTTTATTTAAGTATGGAACGTTTCGGTCAATATGCGTCGTCAACTGTTCCCGCACTAAGTCTAACACCGACTTGCGCAGAACTAAATTTCCAGACTTTACGGGTCATTAGATTAATGCGTGGGGTTTTCGCGGTCTGGCGCATACAGTGGGTTTTATATAAGAACATTTTTAGTTTGAACCTGAGAACGGTTGTGGATACTGAAACGTTCTGTATCCAAATAACCTTTGGAACAATACGAGTCCGATGTAATGAATTAACTCTACATTATCTACTACGTTAAATAAAAAAAAAAACGGTATCGTTATTGCGTTAGTTAAAAATTTCAAATTCTTTTATGTTAAATAGTGAATTGCTACAATGAATGTATAGGGTTTCTGATTATATTTTGAACCTTCTAGAAGCTTTACTAAAAATAAATTAAAGTTTTTTTTGATCTGCTAGGATTTGCTAATTAATAAATAAATTGGAAAGTAAAAAAAATGAGCATCGACTTTGTTGTTGAGCCTCTCTAGTATTATTTACTAAATGTGTCTCTTTTTGCTGTGTATATATAAGATACCGGGTGACACAGAAGACAATTAATTTGAAATTTGAGTTATTTCTATAACTCCAGAAGAGGCAATTTTTCTATGAAAAAACAATTAAAGGTTACTTCGGGTTTTACTGGTAGTGAGCTCTACTTTTTTTTTTAAATAGAATCCTGTATATTTTTATGGACTATCGTATTCAGCCTAGCTAGCTTAGCTTTTCAACGATTTATTACAAATTAACTTTTGGTTTCAAAATGGCAGCTGAACAACCATTTTTCGAAAGTTCAACATTGCCGTTTTATGAGAAAGATGAAGTCACTTTTTACAAAAATAGTTAACCTCCTTACAAAAATAAATCAACTGTCAGCACTGTGCTTAACTCACAGATACTGGAGTTTAAAAAGGTCATCATTATTTGTAGAGGGATTTATATATGTTTCAGAATTTGCCAATGCTATTTATACTTCGGATAAACTTCACAACTTTATGATGGATTATGAACACTTTTTTCGAGAAATATATGTGGAACAGATAGAAGACTACAAAAACATCCCCGAAACTCTGCGCAACAATTACTTTAAAAGGGAAATAAAAAGAAGATGGACTCATCATGATTTCATCTATACTGATGGATCTAGGATATACAAAAAAGTAGGATTTGCGGTTTACTACACAAGTAAAAACATCAAGATTACTCGACAGCTTTCCAAATACTCCTCAAATTTCCCTCCAGAATTATCAGCAATTAGAGACGCATATAAATTGTGTTTGAAAAAATTTGTCAAGATTATGTAATATTCACCGACTGATTTATTTATTTATTTATTTATAACAAGTAACAAGTATCTACAGCTTATGCCAATTACAAACACTTAATCTAGCTTAAAACGAACATTAGAACAATTATTTGAGAACAAATGTAGATGTATTTATGTAGATGTATTTGATATACAATAAAAGATGAACGATGGACTTAGGTCTGTGTGTGCACCTTACATGATTGCCATTTAGAATCTAACAATCAACAAACAACTATTGTAGGTCCAATAAAACTTCAACGTTAACCTTATTATGAATACAATTTAAACATTAAACAATAGTACAGAAACTATAACAAATTTCATTCTAGCTAATCTAAAGTAACTTTTAATAAAAATAACTAAAAAAACAAGAGTATTCTCAATTACCTCCCAGTTGTCTTTAATCCATTCATTAAGTTTATTTTTGATATTAATATATGGTTTGAATTTGAGTTGTGATAGTAGTAAATTTATAATTTTAGGGGCTGCTCAAATTATGATTAACATTTGCTCTGGTTCCAACATCATGATCAATGAAATTACCACATATGCCTCTACTTAAAGAAGCTCTTAAGATGTTCTTTATGTAAACTTGTAAAATAGTAAAGACTCCTGACTCTTTGAATAATAACTCAGAAGAGTAACGCTTTGACTTAAACATTATAATTTTTAAAATATATTTTATATGAGCAAGCTTCCTTAATTTATTTTTCACATAATCACAGTGGTTGTTCCATTTCAAATAACTATCGAAATACACACCTAGATACTTGATACTGTCAGTTGACTTAACAGTATCTACACAGGAGCAGTCACTGTAACTATTACAATCGCTTGTGTGAATCTTAATAAATTGATTATTTGGAATCCCCCTAGAATTCATAGAGAAAGTCATGATATTCGTCTTCTTAACTTTATTAGTTAGTGAATTTAAATCCAGCCATATTTTGACAGTTGTGATTGCTTTTTCCGGTTCATGGAATGTTTCATCCCATGTAACACCCTTACAAAGCAGGACAGTATCATCAGCAAAACAAACAGTTTTAGTCAATGGCAATAAACTAGTTGAGTTATTAATATATATTGTGAACAAAACTGGGCCAAGCACTGTACCCTGTGGAACACCATAGTCAACCTTGTTTTCAGAACTGACATAATTTAAATTTACTTTCAAATGCCTGTTTGTAAGATAGGATTTAAATAGGTCATGCGCAACCCCCCTAATGCTAGTGTTATTCAATTTATGTAGTAGAATATGGTGAACCACAGTGTCAAACGCTTTGGCAAGATCCAGAAAAATTGCTATTGGTTTACTGTGCTCATTAAAACATCCAGTCACAAACTTAGTAACTTCATGCAAAGCACTATCTGTACCCATTCTCTCTCTAAACACATACTGGTATTTAGACAAAATGTTGTTTACAGACAAAAAGCTGCACAGTCTTATTTTAATATATTTTTCAACAATTTTACAGATAGGACTAGTTAGCGCAATCGGTCTATAGTTATTTTTGTCACCTCCCTTGTGCAATGGTATAATTATTGCCCTTTTAAAAATATTGGGAAAAATTCCAGTTTGGAACACTACATTAACAATATGAATTAGGGGCTTCACCAGGCTTTTATAATTTAATTTAATTATTTTATTAGAAATAAAGAAATCATCAGAAGAAGAGCTGATCTTTAATGCATTTATCGACTTAATGACTTCTTCTTCTCTTCAAATGTTTTGGAACGTTATTAGGTTTGTTAATTTTGCTAGCTAATCTGGAACCCACACTGCTAAAAAAGCCACTAAGCTCATCTGCAATCTCTTTCTGGCCTCGTATTTCCTTTTTATCCTCACTCATTAAAAACGGAATGGTAGTGGTCTTAGAACCCAAATCATTTGTAGCCTGTTTAATTATGTTCCAGGTTTTTTTCGGATCATGCCTGCCGTCAATTAATATATTTTTATAGTAAAATAATTTAGATTTTTTAATAAGATTACTTAAGGTAGCTCTGAAGTTTGTATAGTTTCTTCTCAGAACAACATTAAGAGGATCCTTCGCCCACATTCTATGAAGATTATCTCTCTCTCTAATTGACAAAAGAAGGCCAGGTGTAACCCAGGGTTTAAGTCTTAGTTTTTTATTGGGAATAGGCCGTTGTAGCCATAGTAATATAGTTTTTTAATTTATATAGGAAGAGTTCAGTGGCGGCATCAGGGTCTTGACACAAAAAAACATCATTCCAGTTTTCCCTATAAAGATATAACTTAATTTTGTTGTAATCTATGTGTTTCAGAACTTTTTTATTAACATCGCTAATATCATACAAGGAATTTCCTAAATTGATATTAAATAAGAGAGAATGGTGATCTGTGATTGCACTGTCAACTGAAAGGTACTTCTCCAGCTACTGAGGAAAACCATTTAATCGCCGAAATATTAAAATTTAACTACGGAATCTCAAATCAAGGCAAGTCAGTTACATTAGTCTGGATTAGAGCACATATAGAAATCAATGATAATGAAATAGTTGACATATTAGCGAAAGAAGCAGCTAATGATGGATCTAGAGATCCAAATTACAAAACTGCTAAAACTGATTTCTATAGCATAATTAAAAACAAATTGTGGCTAGATTGGCAGTATGTATATGAGACAGCTACAAATGGTACTTATTTTCGACACATTAAGACTGTATTAAACAGGAAACCGTGGTTCACCAATGTTCATAATAAGAAAATGATTCAAGTGATCTCTAGGTTAAGAATACAACATATTATATGTCCTAGCTATAAGTATAAAATTGGTTTAATTGATGATCCGAACCGTAACATATGTAATGAAATAGCTGATCCACAACATATATTGTTGCAATGTCCACTAAAATTTAATAATATAAATCAATTTATAGGTACATTAAATAACTTAAAAGTCAGCTCTCCTTTTAATCTTTCAAATCTACTGACTGAGGAAAACATTTTTAATATATTGTTTGGTCATTACATTGAGTCGCATGCCTTTTTTGGCTAAGTAGTATAAGTAATTTTTAAGTCTCCTCTGTATGCTCATGTTCTCCCTTAATTATGGCCTCGTGTTTGTAATTCCTTCCGGGGCAGCCAACCGGAAAACGACTTCATCCCGTCAGTGTCCCAGTCCAAGTACCTAACATAATATAATTAATTAAAAAAAAATCAAAAGTGCCTATATATATGTAGATATGTGTACCTATATATATTTAAAATAAAATTTTAAAAAAAGGGAAGAAAAACTGAAAAAAGCTAACATTATAATAATATATATAAAGACAACAGGTTATATTTATTTATTTAAGATTATAGTGAATGTCAAATATGGGTTGAAAATAGAAAGTTTAGCTTTTGAAGAGATGAAATGACAATATCAAGTATAGGTACCGAACAATAAAAAACAAGAATAATAATAATGAAAAAATATCTGGCCTGTTGGATTATTTCCAGAGCCATTGAAACTTATACACACACACAAATTCTTGTTTTAAACAGTCCATCATAAGCTTATATTTATTTTTTTTAGATCACTTCAATTTAAAAATCGATTTGGTTAATAATAGAATTTTTTATTTTTTTTTCACTTGTTTTACTCGAGTAATTTCTTTCAATATTTTTAATAGCACCCTGTATATTTTTTTCAATCATTTTCGATGTAAAATTGCCATTTTAAAGATGTTTCACATGCTAACGCTTATTTTCAAAGTAACTATAAAATAGCTATTTATTTTAAATAAAATATATCCTCATTTGTCAAAAATTGCTGGCATATCGCCATCTTGGAAATAAAGGCTAACATGCGATACATTTTTAACAAGGTAGTTTTACGGCGAAAATGACTAAAAAAATATATTACGTCCGTCTAACATTTTGACAGGACTCTCAAAATGGAAGCAAAAAAGGACACGAGCAGTAAACAATGCTATATGAGATTCAGGCACACACAATTCTTGTGTTTGCATTCCGACAAATGTATGAAGTGTGCCAGACAACATAAGTCGGATACTTGTAAAAGTATGTACAAACTGCGGGCAGAAGGAATATCCAGCGCCAGTTACAAGGGCTGCCCCAAATATCTCCAGCCTCAAAGAAGGCACCATGGGCAAATTTCAAAAATAAGGCTCGCGAAAACAACAAGCCTGAAAATAAACAAATTACTTCCAAGGCAGTTAAACCAACCGAACAAAAACAGCAAACCACCTCCAAGGACAAGGAGGAAAACACAAAACCTCAAGGTCCACCACTAGACCTCCAAATCGCTATACTAAAAGCCGTGACAGGACTACTGCCATCAATTGTCAAGAACATAATACTGACAATTACCAAAGATGTGGAGGACAGCTCCATAGATTAAAATAGAAATGGCGGCTCAAAACCACAATAAACCATTGAACATCATTTTCTGGTACACCTGCGGTCAGAGGGCCAGGAAAACCGACGTTATAGAACTCCTGGAGAAACATCGACCTGGACGTGGTAACTCTCCAATAGACAACAATGACACCTGAAGCTAGAATATCCTTTCCAGGGTATTATATATACAGATACGATCCGAAAAGCTAATTGTAATCTGAATACAATAGTCCATAAAAATATACATGATGACCCTATTTAAAATAAAAAAGTAGCGGTCAAGTAACTTTCAATTGTTTTTTTTATAGAAAATTTGCCTCTTATTGTTTAGAATTGTTATAGAAGTGTCTCAAATTTCAAATTGATATTTTTGAAATTCAAAAAATGGCGACATGTACCCTATTTCCTGTGTCACGCAGTATATACTAGTAGGGTTAGGAAATTCTCACTCTTGAGGACACTTTACAACTGTTTATTTAATTTTGCTACGACCGGGCGGCGTTGTCCCATTTTACTATCTGTTAAGAATTTCAACTTATTCCTTGAAATATTATTTTTCTATTATAGTTTTTTGCGAGACAAATATATGCCTCAATATATTTTTTATTTATCTATTTTATTTGGATTTTTCATTATTATTCTCTATAACAACATCCGATAAAGTACAGATCTGACAACATTAGGACCACGTCGTTTATAATGTGCGATAAATTTGGCTCATAATAACGGATTCTTTTATACTCTAAGCTTAGACATAAATGTATGTAGGAGGCAGTAGGAATACCAGGAAGCACTATATGGGACATTTTTCTCAGTTGTCTTTAAAGATAAAGACATGAAACCTGGTATATTGATAATAAACAAGAACAGACCCATTTAATGAAATAATTATTATACAGGATGTTCCATTTAAAGTAACATGATGCTCATTTTTTAAATTTCAGATAAATGTCATTTATTTATCTTTTTAGCGAATCCTGGCGGTTCAAATAAAACCTAAAAACTTTTATATTTAATTTTTTTTTGTTTCTTTAAAAATAAACCTTGTAGACCGTGTTCAAAAATAAAAACAGAAACCCTGAGCAAGTCGCTGATAATATTTATTGGAAAAAAATTACTGTAAAACATCCCTAAATTTATTCCAAGTTAAAGCGCAAACAATTTCTAGTCCTTGCAGTATTTTTCTAATTATGATATTATATTAGGCTATTTGAAAATGAACTGCACCAATAATATACAGTTGTGATGTTTTTGTTGATTTATTTTTTAATATTTATCTTTTTTTTTCAGAGAATAAGTGACTTGAATATGTTGGTTATATTTAATTAATTAGTGTTAATGGTCTACCAATCTAGTCATCTAATACTTGCAAGTTCGTCATGCTAGTATTCTTTTGCTTTAGATATTTTTATGTATACAGGGTGTTCCTAAATGCCGTGTAAATACTTTAAGGGTTGATTCTTTGGTTAATTTGAAGATATAAAAAATTATGTACAGAGTTTTTGGCTGTATATTCACCCCCCAATTAATTTTTATATTTCTATAAATCTAAAAATATTTAAATACAAAAAATCCTTTGAATTATAAACTTTTTTGTAGTTTCCAGAGATACAGGGTGTTTCGTTTTTTTTCCTAAAATCTACATTAACTTTAGTTTCCTAAATATAACACCCTGTATATTATCGGATTACATAACATTTTCTCACCTCGATTCCAACGATGTAGGGTTTGATGATTTTTCTTTCAGTTACCAAATCATCAAAAAAAGATCTTGATACTTTTAATACAGTACGCTGATTTCCTTTATTTTTATATAGTTTTTATGTTCTTATCTCCATAAACAGCAACAAATATCAAACGAAATAGTAAACAGTTTGACATTGATTAAATCTTTCAACCAACGCATATTCATTTCAGGTTAAATATTCAAGATTCTTTTGGAGGCTAAAAAATTTTTCGGCAAAAAACCAAATAAAACCAATTTTTGACCAAAGTTCTCGTTATTATGACGTGGTTAACGTATAACTCTTACACTCTTACTATAGAGGGATGTCTTGACCAACATTTAAAAGTATTTCAAGGCTTTAACCCTCCGTTAGTCGTGTGGATTTTACTGACAAGCTTAGTGGCATGGTTTACGTCCGTTTTTTGTGTCATAAGGATAGAAACTTACAAATTTAAGGAAGTCTTTAGAAAAGGTTGTTTTAATATGTCATATGTTTGATAGAGAATACATTTTGTTTCATATTATTTGTAAGTTTTACAATGGTGAATTTAAAAACAGGGTCTTACATTTTTTAAATATTATTGACAATATGACAAGTAATTAAAAAGTTCTAAAAAGTAAACTTTATTTTATTCTAAAATAAAAACAGTGATATGTTTCAGCTAAATATAATGCCTACTAGTAAGTATAAACTAATATAGAAAATTCGACCTTGAGAACTGGTACTAGGATAGTACTAATTCACTGTTTACTATACTGATTACTTATTTGGGTACAGTACCGACAGCTATTGAGGCGGGTGGGGGTTTAGGAAAAATATTTATCAATTGATGACTGTTTAAGATGAGTGATCTACGAGCGTAGACCGCGCGACTAACGGGGGGTTAAAATTATATCGAAAATAATTTCTGTATCTTGTCTGTGATTTCAAAAACCAATCACAAAGCTGGGTTGTTCTTAAAGGCGCATTAGAAAATCGTGAATCCCGAAATTTGATTTATCGGATAAAATAATACTAATATTGCGAGTTGTTTTATTTTTAATTACTCAGCTTTAATTTATCACACCAAGAAAGATTCATATATTTATATTAGTTTTATTTAAAATGGGCATTTTGTAATTCTAAAATCTAAATTATTTTTTCAGTTTGTTGAAGCTTTGGTTATCTATATATTTAATTTTTATTAATCGTTATAGGAAAACATCCCTTGTTTGATTATTTCTTCCTTCTTTTATTTTTGTAATATTCATTTTATTCTAGTCGTTATTATGGATTGTTTGATGTATTTTGCTCCATTGTGTGGAAAAAATGATTTCCTGCATTTTAATTTTGTTTAACAATATATTCTGAAATGCTATATACTGGGAAATAATTTTATACTAGTATGCCATGACAGCAAATCTAGAATATGTTAGTATTAGAGATGGGCATCGTTATGTAGAAAGGAACGCGTTACTTGGTAAAAAATGCCGCTTGTTTGTTTCTTTTATTTAGCGAAAAATTAAGTGTTTATTCGTTACCGTCACATGGTGAAAAAAGTACTACTTTACTTTTTGGCTTCGTTTTGCGTACGATAAGCAGACTTAAGGTTAGGTTTGCAGCGAGTGACGTCACATGGGAATCTTGATTCATATTCGGAAATGCTAAATATATACGATAATACTGCTTTCATTTAGAATTATTGCACTTTTTGGTGTTGGATTGAGCTGATACTTGGTATATGTATAGGGTGGTCCAATAATGGAGGACGTCGGCTATAGCTCAGAAACCGTTAATGACAGGAAATATATTTATGGGTAAATCGGCCAAGACAAATCGCGGTAAATTATTTTTAAGTTCGAAAGTTGGCTGCTAGGGGGCGTAACATCAAAACAAAAGTGTAAATGCCAATTTTCTATTAATTTTCCACAATTAATGTTTGTTGAAAAATATAAACATTCTATTCTACAACCAATATACGCACTTCTTTGCTTAAGATCATATTTGTCTATATTCAAAAATATATTAGTGGGGAAGATCAAACATTTTTACTTTCAAATGTTGATATCTCTGTTTTGGATTTATTTCAACTTGGTGTTGAAAAAAACTACTACTCGTGGACCCATAAACTGTACCGTAATGACTGTTAGTGATCACTAGATGGCGTGATTTCGGAATTCTCCAAATAATGCTGATTTTTTCAAAAAAATCAAATTGTATGCTATGGCTTTTATATCACAATTTATTTGGTAGTTATGAAGGGCATTGAATAGTGAAATAAAAAATTCAGGTTCGCATTTAAATTTAGAAACTCGATGCCCTTTTTGTAGAAGAGACAATGGCAAAGTGCAAATTACTCTAGTCTCATTTCAATTAATCCTAAAATTTTAGGAAAACCAAAAACCAGGAAAAACAAGGCTCCAATAGAAACTTTAGTAACCTTGCATAACTATAAAGAACAAAATTTAACAAAGCAACAAAACAAAAAAATACTAAAACCCAGTAATCTCGTAATCACATAAACTTCGCAATAAAATAAAATAGCTAAAGCTAGGGCGAGGCGGGGCAAAACTCGGTTTCATCAAAATAATTAAACCGAGTTCTACCTTGCTTCAGTGAAACAACACAAAAAAAAAGGACGAAATGAACTAACAATAAACTAACAACAGATATGTTTAAAATTACTGTAAACTACTCAAGGTAAAAAGATTTAGTATATGCGGTTTGACCTACTAGAAGAAACGATATGGTGGACCGTATTAAGAATGCCATCCAAAGTATCTGTATAGCAGAAGTGGAGGCTGCAGTCCAATCGACACAGGAAATATTGCAACTTTGCATTAACAATAACGGCTGGCATTTTGAACATTTGCGAAAGTAGTTTTCAGTAATTTTAAATATATTTGTTGTTAGTTACAAAATAATTTCCACTTTGCCATTGTCACTTTTTCTCCTCTACAAAACGGCAAGGTTAATTTTCCAGTCTAACGTCTCGGATTCGAGACACCATCATCGGCTTTCTTAATTTAAATGCGAACCCCTAGATTTTTTATTTCACTATTCAATGCCTTTCATAACTACCAAATAAATTGTGATATAAAAGTACCATTTGATTTTTTTTAGGCAAATAAGCATTGTTTGGAGAATTTCGAAACCCATCTAGTGACCACTAATAAAGTCATTACGGTACAATGTATGGCTCCAAGAGTTGAGAAAAAAAAACACTTTTTTTCGACACCAAGTTGAATAAAATAGGTTCATGCAAAACAGAGATATTAACACGTGAAAGTAAAAATGTTTAACCTTCCCCCACCACTTTATTTTTGAAAATAGACAAACATGGTCTCAAGCAAAAGGTGCTTAATTGGTTGAAGAATACAATGCTTATGTTTTCAACATACCTCAGTTAGGGAAATTTAACAGCATATTAGCATTTACACTTTTATGTTGCTGTTACGCCCCCTATCGGCCAACTTTCGAACTTGAAAATAATTTACAGCGATTTCTCTTGGCCGATTTACCTATAAATATTGGTTTCCTTTAGTTCTGTCATTAATGGTTCCCGAGCTACACCCAACGTGATCTATTATTGGAGCACCCTGTACATATGTTCAAATATATGTGACAGTACAATTTTACACTATTTTTTTTAATAAAAAATGGCATCAAATCAATGGAAGGAATTTCAGGATGAATTTCTAATTGTTACATTACGACAACCGCGCGGACCCCACGAAATCTGTGGCGACAATTAGCATGTCGTTAAGTCTGTGTATCATGATCAGATACCCGAAGACGGTGCGCATTTAGTACCTTTTGCCCTTATGTAACGGCTCCCATTCCGCCATGCAAATTTGGCATAATCTGAGGCGGCATCAATTTTAGCTTTTGCTAAGATACAAATACTATTTACATCAAATGGAAAAATAACTGTAAGCTAACAATGTGAGAAAGTGGTAAATTTTAAAAAGAACAAAATATAATCCTTATATGACCAAAAGGCAATTATGTTAGTTTTAGAGTAAATACAATACAATCTATATACGGCAACAATAGAGCCCATTGTGAAGTTCCTACTTACTTTCACCCTTTTTACGACTCGAAAGAATTTTTTCTATGGCCTCCACTGATATAAAGTAACGATTTTAGCAATGACCATACTAAAAGTAAATTTGTTTTGCCATGATTCTGGTTTTTGAAAGTAACTTGTTACCGTCACTACAAACATAACGGAGTAATGATTGCCCATCTCTGTCTTAAAAATTTATTTCTCTGAATTTTCCAGATGTACTCGTTTTTTTGGATTTTTAGGTTGGGTTTGTCCAATTTACTTAATTCGTAATTCTTATTCAGAATCGTATTAAGGATTACGAGTTGAGAAAAATAATAGGAAATTGGATAAACCCGGCCTTAATGTGGAATTGTGTTTTCCTAAAGAACTGTTTTAGGTCGGATCGATATGGACAGATTACGATGCCTTGGAATTTGGCAGTTTAATTTAATAATGCATATTTATTTTAGTTCTAAAGAATATAATTTTAATACACTGAAAATGTGATCGAGTCAAAAATCTATTGATATACATAGTTACCGCATATACTTACACAATGCAGATTTATATCCTCTTTGAATATTTATTACTTATCACAGAACTGTGGTACTACTTTTGGCAATTCAAAAATGTTATTGTTTTTGCTACAAATTTTGGTAGTTATTTTGTATGTGCATTTTATTACCATGTTCCTTTGATGTTTAGTTAATTTAAACTTTGTTGAAGATGTTATTGGAACAATAAACACATTCGTTTCTAGAATAGTTGTCGTTATTTTCCTTCTTAGTCTAGTGACGTAAAATGTTATGGGAGAGAAAAACCATATCTCAAAGGAGGCCAAGTCTATACCCTCTGACATGTCGTATGGCAGCAATCAGACAAAATTAATTGTCAATGTTCCTCTCAGGAAGTACAGTTATTTACCGATTATTTATATTTATTTGTTATTAGTAAGGCAAAGACAGATTATACTTTCGAACAGCGTTTCATCCAGTGTTAAATAAAAGACCCTCTGAATGGATCCCGACTCCGGCTCGTGCTGGGAACCTTAAAGGGCATTCGGGTAAAATATTGACAAGATCAAGAAATGAGTGGTTTGGTGTTTGTATGAAAGACAATCTTGAAAGGTTTAAGCGGGATCATTTCTAGATTTTTTTACAATAGTAAAAAATAAGCGACAAAGAAAAAAAAAACTTGGAAACCCTAATGCCAGCCATTTAAAAAAGATATCCTACCTATAGCAAGACCATGTAGCAAAACCAAGATATTAAGGAAAACATCTTTGTTACATATATTACATACCCCTAGAAAACTCCCGGATTTAGGCTTTGTCAAAGATAAATTATTCTATTTTCAGGTTCCGTTTATGTTAAGTAAATTTTTATGTTTTTTTAATTCTCTTTCCCAAGTAGCACATATAATCATATATGGGCTTAAATGCTGTGATATTGGCTAATATCCCTGGCTAATTAGCTAAAATTGCTAGCTAAAATAACAGTTCTATTACAATATAAAAACGGATATATGGGTAAAGTGGGAAATAATAATTTGGCCATAATGGGGTAAAAATGGCCAATTGGCAATTATACGACCCTCTCTTTTGATTTTATGGTTGAGTTTATTAGCTACTTATTGACATTAAAATCGAGCTTTTTTAGCTGAATTTTGACTGTTTTTTTAGCCGAAATTTGAGTAACATTTTTTTCTGAAATTTACCTAAATTATTTTTTCATTTTTTGGCTTTTTTATTTATACGATAAATCATCAATTGATTCCAATTATGTAGAAATAGTATTAACAGAGCCAATCAGTATAAGAATTTATGAGCCAAGACTTATTGTGTAAAATATTTTAAGAAATTTGACGGTTGGTAGTGACAAAAACACTTGCGCAGAAACTTTTACTGTTAAAAGAATCTAGGATAGGCATTTAAAACTCGCGCCCCGTCTTGAAACTAAAAATTTCGTTTTCTACAAATATTTTTTTTTTAAGTTTGAAAATGTATTTTACTAAGAAAATTGATTAAAGAGTTTATAACGTAAAAAAAAAAACATGCTTGAAAATATGTTTTTATAGGTAGAAAGAATATGTTTTTTTAAAGTGGTCAAGTAATGGCTGCTAGGAAATTAGTTTAATTTTAATTTCAATCATGGCGGATCATAAAAAGCTTCGGGCCATTTTTTAAGCAAATATTCCTTGAAATTGGCCACTTTGTAAGCAAATATTTATTAAATGGCATTAATTTTCAAATATAGCCAAAATGTAGCAACATTTACTAAAATTTTGCCAATAAAAATGCCTACTTAGTTTGCCTTTAGTACCAGCTAAAAAATTTAAGACCCAGAAGCCAGCGTAACAAAATTAAAAGATTACCCCAAGTCGGCGTTTTTTCTATAATCTGTGGTGGAATATTTAATGTTTTTATTAGACATTTTGTATGATAAATAATTTATATTTCGTTTTTTTTAAATAAATCGTCAGTTTGGTTAAGTATAGTTTTATAGGTTATATACGTAATTTGGTTTTTTGGGCGATATTATAGCAAAAATAAGCGAAATAAAAACTACCCAATTTTAGTTTAATTTTGAAACAAAAGTATGATAATAAAAGCCATATTTTTTCCTCTCAATTTTTGTTGTCTTAAAATGTCATAATCTGGCATTCTTATATAGCTATTATTACTATAATTAAACTTAAATACTTGCTAAAATATGTTTGGTTGGCATTTGGGAAAAATGCCTATTTATTGATCATATTCGGACCTCGATTTCTATTGATTAAAAATGCCATATTCTGTCATTTTAAACAGCTATGCTTACTATAATTTAACTTCAATACTTACTAGAATATATCTGGTTGTGTTGTGACAACAAAATTGACAGATATATCTACTTTTTGGCCATCCAATATTACAAAAAAAAAAGTTGGAGGTTTAATTACCCCATAAAGGATATTTTTTGGCCAAGTAATTATGCTATAGCCTATCTACATTAAAAACTAATTTGAAGCAAGCTTTCATGGCTAGAAAACAAACTAAGAATAATTTGCCAGAATTCGACAAACCTCTGATTTTTATGCGTCTTTTATGGCTACCTATTAGGCAAAAAAGCTCATCAGCTAATTTGTGCTACTTGGGTTATTTCCGATTTTCAGCCGAATCTGCATAAATGACAAAATGCGTTCTTAACGCTGAGGCCGTCATTTTGAGTTTTTAAATGCTCACTAACACGTCATAATTCGTCGACCACGACGTCGCGAGGAAAAAACGAAATCGGAGCAGAGCGGTATTTAACTGTTTAATAACCTATCCCGTATCCTATCGTATAATAAAGACTAAAAGATTAGTAATATATATATATATATATATATATATATATATATATATATGATGTGTTCTCAGTCCGGGTGTACTTTCTTTTCAAATTGGTGTTTTTCCAGCTGCCTTGAAGAGGGGCTTGCGTTACTCCACTTTTTAAAAGGGGTAACAAGGAGACGCCATCTAAATTTAGACCGATTTCGTTGCTTCCTACATTGGCTAAAGTGGATGAAAAGCTGGTGAAGTCTAAGATGCGTATCGTGGGTGTTTTCTTAACAAACACAACCCTACAAGCATGGCATAGTTTGGCTTTCAGGCTTCCAGAAAACACTAATGTTGCAATGTTTTCTTTATTAAACCGCTTGTAACTTAGTCTAAATGATAGACAGCTTGCCGCGGGCGTGTTCGTGATCTTACCTAGGCTTTTGATAGTGTGGACCATGGAATACTGCTGCGGAAGCTCGAAACCTATAGATTTAGAGGTGAACCTCAGGCTTGGTTAAGCTCTTACTTATCAGGTCAGTAATTTTTGATAATCAAGAGTCAGAACAACTTCAAATTAATTTTGGTGTTCCACAGAGGTCTGTGTTGGGTCCACTGTTGTTTTTATTATACGTTAACGATATTTCGAAGCTAAACATACAGGCGTGTTTACGATGTTTGCCGACGATACGACCGATCTTTGGCATAACAAGGATGCAGTTGAAGCGTTCCGTGGGCAGGGTTTTATTAATCATTAAGGAATGGTGTGGTTCCAAATTTTAACTCCTAACATATTAAAAACAAATGTTATCCCTTTTAAGTGTCATATTGTGTCATATCTTTGGATTCACAGATTATGGTAAATTTACAGGTTGTCAAGTTCTTGGGCTTTTTTATAGTATAGATCATCAGCTTAAGTTTACGGATCATATTCTGAGTACAAATTGGCTATATATATATATGGCAAGGAATGTGTATTTTGCGCTAATTGAGTCCCATCTTCGTTATGGAGTATGCTTCTAATCTCGGAGCTTGTTCTGAGCAGTTGTTTAATATGGTTTTTGTGTTGCAAAAACGTGCTGTTAGATTTTTGTGCCAGCTGGGCTCCCGTAAGTCCTGCAAGCCTGTCTTCATCGCTTCGAGATGCCTAACTTTGGCGTGCATATTCATACTGAAGACTGTGTGCCTTAGGCATGTCAAGTTCGCACAGGAGATTGAATCAGCCCGTGCTTATCCAACGTGTAGTTCTCGCGTCACATTTTTGCCTATTCCGTCTTCAACTTTGCCAAAGAGTCCATATTTTTGAAAGTAAAAACATTTTCATCTACCTCTACAGATAAGGAGTATCTCTGACAAAGACATTTTAGACAAAAGGTGAAAAGCTTTCTGATTGAGAGAGACTAGTATACGGTTGCCGAGTTTTTTAATGAATCATTTACCTAAGCTTGTTAGTTATGTCTCATATTTTTATTTTATCTAGTGATTGATTTTAAATAAATTTTTATATTGTTTGCTTAGTTTTAGTTTTAATTGCTTTATGTCAGAAATAATAATTATTTGGCATGGGTAAACAAGGTAATTAAGCTTTGGCACTTGTTTTTAGTTATCCAAAGCACTCTTTAATATTTTTACTAAAAATAAAATGCTTTGCTTAATTTTGAATTGATTTTAATGACGCTCCGCATTATTTAAATTTAAAATATCATGAACATGGTTGGATTTGTCCTCTTGAACTAGGCATACCTTTTACGTGTAAAATTAATCAGAAAATAAATTCCATATATCAAAATAAAAAAAAAAATAATTAATAATTGTAAAATAGCATTATCTTACTCATTTGTACGTTACTGGTCAGTGACACTGACAGGCATTTATCAAGAAAAAATGTAATCCTGTACATGTTCTTATTTCACCGAGTTTCACTCCAATCTAATAATTCGATTTTAATATTTAAGGAAAAAAACCTCTAAAAAACCTAAATAATTTTTTTTCTTTAACACCCTGTAACTCGAAAATGAAGCCATTTTGGGCCTCTGTGTATATAACATTTTTCTCTTATTTTATGCGAAGGAATATCCCATTAGGCGATGTTTTTGAAACGCCCTGTATAATAATTTAAGAAAACATTGATTATTTCAATAATTACTTAAACGATGGGCGGAAGAGCTTTAAACTTGTTTTCTTATACAGTGGGCACTTAGTTATCTGCACAACCACAACTTTTATTGTTGGACATTCCATAGAACTTCAATCAGGAGACTAGAAAGACTATAATTTCATGCTTGTGTGATTTTTTTGTCTAAATTTTAACGTATAACAATAAATTGTATTCGGGAAATTAAAAAAAAAATTACTGGAGAAAATATTTTATTAAAATTATTTTAAACGGACAAGAGCAATATAAAAATATTTAAAATATAAATATATTTTATATGCTACGATAGACTTATGTACTAGTTAATATCAAAACCTATGTTAGGTAGTGATATACAGTTTGTACTAGACTCTTTGATTTTTAAAACCCTATGTCAAAATTTGGTGGCAATACGGTTACTTTTTCATTATATATCATGTTTTTTAAGGTTCCAAATTCATCAACTTCTAAAAAATATCAGATATATATATATATATATATATATATATATATATATATATATATATATATATATATATATATATATATATATATATATATATATATATATATATATATATATATATATATATATATATATATATATATATATATATATATATATATATATATATATATATATATATATATATATATATATATATATATATATATATATATATGTACTTTTGAAATAAATTAAAATATGGAAGCAACATTTTACAATAAATATTTATCAGATTTATACAAAATATATACATTTTAAAAACTTAGAAAATAAATGCATTTCAGGGTTCTTATTGTTATGGTTTTTCTATGTATGTATATAGAGTAGCGAAAATGTGTACCTATATGTATAACAAAGTCCACAAAAATTCAGTCAACATCCTATCATACGTAAAAGCATTAGACAAAACAATGACTGATTTAGAACCTTAAAATGTACTTAATTTTCTAATGTTACTTCATTTTACAATAAAAAAAATATATTTTCACATTTTAATGGCAAGAAAAATCTGACGCAAATTATTTTTTTTTATATATACAAATTACAGAAACAGAATAATTTCATTCATTTACATCAATCATACATAACTTTGCTAAATCTCGATACGTCATAGGCCGAGAAAGCAATGTGGGATTACTTGTGAAAGCCAAATCTGAAGTCCTGATGTGTTCTGAATTTAATGTAATATTTGTATAACCCAACATATTTTTGTAATATAAAATATACATTAAAAAGAGCTTTAACGAGTAAAGAGAGCATATAAGCTAGTTCAAATAGTTTAAAATAATATACATTATTTCTTTAATTGAAATGTTTAGAATTTGATGCTTCTTGACGCATAACAAAAACAAAATGTGAAAAGTGAGTGTTCGCTATCCGTATGTAATGAAGTTTTTATATATACCGTGGTGACCACGGACGAATGGACAGGGTGTTCTCTTATATTTTGCACCCCTCGTATCTCGGTTATTTAAGAAGATAGCAAAAAACTTTAAATACAAAAGTTATAAGGTTTTTTTACAGAATTTTTATAATATGATGTCAGAAAAAACAATTGAACATAAAAATTAGACATAGTTTCGAAACTTTTATTTTTTTCTTATGGAACACCCCGTATATTATATGTTTATCAAATTGGACTCTTCTAGCTAATTATAAATATACTAGGTTTGATACCTTTTTCTCTAAAAATACTCGACAAATTTAAGAAAAACCTTGCCATAAGAGGCAATGTGTATGAGAGAGAGGGAGAAGGCTCCACTCTATAGAGAGAGAGAAATGGAATACATTGCCTCTTATGGCAAGGTTTTTCTCAAATTACTCAGGCATCTTTAGAGATAAAGGTATTAAACCTGGTATATTTACAATCAGCTAGAAGAGACCCATTTGATGAACATATAATATACAGGGTATTCCATAAGAAAAAACAAAAGTTTGGTAAATACGTCTGATTTTTTATATTCAATTGTGTTTTGTGAAAATTTTGTAAAAATCCTAGAAATTGTGTATTTAAAGTTTTTTGCTATCTTCTTAAATAATCGAGATACGAGGTGGGTGCAAATACAAGAGATCACCCAGTACACCACATTTTTTAAAATTTTTAAAATCGGGCAAAAAATGGCGGAGCTATAGGCCTCTATATAGTTAAAACAATGAGCCAGATTTTTCAACAACTTCGCGAGAGAATTCTACTGCACCAATTTGCATAATTTTTTTTTCAAATGATCGTCTGGTTACAATCATGGACGATGTGGTGAATGCGCCCCCATATTCTTATAATTCCACTGGAAAATCATCGCGCCACGTAACGGAAAAGGCAGAACAAGATCTGCCGGGCTAGCTAGTTTTGTTTTATTTTGCTTAGTTGGCCATGCCACAAATATTATTGCAATTTTAGGCTCCTAATTCAGACGTAGTAAGTAGCGTGACTAAGGCAAATTGCATTTAAAACCAAAACTGCCTAAACTTTCTTAATAAAAAATTACTTTTTAAAATTATACTGGTAAACAAAAATTAACTTTTTGTGACAAGAAAAAAACGGGTGTTTGTTATGTAAAACTTGCCGAAAAAGTCAATAATCGGTTTAGATTTTTTGTATCATCCATGTTTCTGGTCTGGTTACCGAGACCTTTCAACACTATGTTTATCTTCAGTCATGGACGATGTGGTGAATGCGCCCCCACATTCTCATAATTCCACTGAAAAATCATCGCGCCACCTAACGGAAAAGGCAGAACAAGATCTGCCGGGTTAGCTAGTTTCGTTTTATTTTGCTTAGTTGGCCATGTCACAAATATTATTGCAATTTTAGGCTCCTAATTCAGGCGTAGTAAGTAGCGTGACTAAGGAATATTGCATTTAAAACAAAAACTGCCTCAACTTTCTTAATAAAAAACTACTTTTTAAAATTATACTGGTAAACAAAAATTAACTTTTTTGTGACAAGAAAAAAAAACGGGTGTTTGTTATGTAAAACTTGCCTAAAAAGTCAAAAATCGGCTTACATCGTTTATAAAACATCGTTTTTTGCCAAAATATTGCCATAAATCTATTTTATTACTGATGTTAAATGTACTTTATAATGTCATTTTTGATGTTTTACGTAGATATTTTTTTTTACGTCCAACAATAATCAGCAAGCAAACTGACACTCCATTTGCCATGATATCGTTTTTCTATGGCAGAAATGTCTTGGAGGAACCGTTCTCCCATGTTCGTCAGTTACTGCCCCTAAATTTTTAGGAAAGAAATTGACATGAGAGTCCATAAAGTGAATTTTGAGAGACATGTTACATCCCATTCTTCAAACTGGTAATTCAGCTTTTATTTAGCAAGACTGTCAAAATCTTTCAGTATTGCCCTTATTTGTTGATCCACAAATATGCCTCTCTAATTTTTGTTTCACTAAGTCTGGACAATGTTTGTTTTAGAGGCAAGAAACCTCTTCCATTTAACAAAGTTCTTCACCAATCCCAATGTTATATGCAAATGTAGAAGTAATACCTTTTGGGAATCAACAAGTGGTTCTTTGGTAACATTGTTTAGTCCTGGAGTTAGTGCGTGACCTAGTGGTCACTCTTTCTGTACATAATGAAGATTTCGCGCACGTCTATCCCATTCACAAAGGAAACGGCAATATAGAAGAGCTATTACCTTTAAATCTTCCTATATGGCACATCTATATTTATTATAACGTATATGATCTAGAAGAACTTGCATGTTTTCGTATGATTCCTTCATATGAACTGCATGAGCTATAGGTACAGATGGCTATTTATTACCGTTGCGAACCAATACCACCTTTAAACTAAGTTTAAAAGAATCAATAGACAGACGCCATCATTTGGATCATGTTTCCATCTTAATGCGTTAAACAAATTGTTGACAATCGATCAATATAATAAATCTGCTTCTTGAAGAAATCAATGTGTGACATCTTTTTGCCGTTTTCGGTAAAAAGTAATGTTTATATCACTTTGGAGAAGATTCCATCCTTTTAGTCTGGATGCTAAAACTTCTGACTGCGATTTTGCAAGATTTAAATCTCGAATTAACTCATTAAGTTAGCCGTGTGAAATCAGATGAGGGGATCCTGAACAGCCTGGTACATCAAATAAAGGGTCGGTTGTCATTTCCTTTACGATCTCTGTATCACTTAAACTATTAGTAAATTCTTCTATTTCATCCAAGGGCCAAGATTCTAGGTCCTTTGGGATAGGTAGTTCATCACCATGTTTGATTGGCCGTAAAGCTGGTAGAGTAAAATACTTAACAGTTGCTTACATTTTGCTCCAATACCTTTAATATTCGTGAGACAAAAATACTAATCTGTAATATGATCTTTTGGTTCTCTCCAAACTATCGGTACTGCAAAGGACACTTTACGATATGCACCATTTAACTAACCTGTTAATAAAGTTAGACACGTCTTACAACAGATATGAGGTGCCATGCTTGGTCTTGGTCTTCAATTTTAACTCCGAAATAAAGTTCGTAAGCTTTTTGCACAAGAGGTGTAAAATTACGCTTTTGCGATGAGTGAGTTCTCCACACACGTAACAAAAACTGTTGGCACTATTTACGCACTGCATAGGTATTGTATTTAAATTTAGTAGCAGTCATGGTAAAGTAAAAAACAAAAATTAGCGTACGTGAAATCTTTTCGCATGGCCAACTAAGTAAATGCGCTATTTTTTATCCGATTTAAAAAAACCTAAAAACTGAATTAAGAGAATGGTAAGCTTTATCGGAATGTTAATAAAAATTTGGGAGTTTATTTATTTATTGTTGGTTTATTCAAAACGTTTCGAATCCTGTAGTATCTCTAGTCGTTATCAAGCGCAAACCAAAAACTAATCATAAGACTACGTGCTTAGAGAATCGAACCACGCTGCATCTGGAGGGAGTAACGGATCTGTTGGAATGTTGTTTTCCTAGTGCTTATTTCAAGCGGAATATAAGTCCAGGATGGCGTCCCCAGGGGTTCATCTTTCTCCAGTAGTAGCTAATAAATTTATGTAATAATTCGAAAACTACACAATCGAAAGAGCAAACATAAAACGCCCTACATAAAGTTCGCTATGGAGATAGAGCAAGATTCAGAAAGTTCGACGCCCAGAATGGTTCGAAACCTACGTATTGGAAACAGCAAACATAAAACCACATAAAATCAGGATACGGCTGCGATATCATTATTTAAGAAAAAGACGACAAATAACGCAGAGTTTCTGAGTCGTTTAAATAGTATATGCCCAACTATAAAGTTCATTATAGAGATTGAGCATGATTCATGTTTATCCTTTCTTGATTCTCGCTAAAAGAAGTGATACTGTTAAGACCTTTGTATACAGGGAACCTATTCATACGGGACAGTATCATAAATACCATATAATCGAGCACCAACGATATGCACCGATCAGACCTTCCTAGACGCGGATATCAGCAATATTAAAAAATATCTCTTACAGAGTGGTTATATCAGAAATTTGATCTTCTACACCCTTCTATAATGTCAAGAGAATAACGATGTTTGCTAGTTTTATAACAATTCCGGATGTAAGAGGAATTTCAGAAATGATAACCCAACATATTAGGATCGAAAGAACTGTATTTATCAAGTCTTTTGTAACTGCGGTAAATCCTAAACAAAACTTACCTCTTGATGTAAGAATTTCTGAACACCGAAAACCACCGCAAAGAGGAGATACTACATCAAGATTAGGTATTACCGAGCATGCTTGGGTTAAACACAATAGAATATAGTGGCCGGGGGCCAAAATTATACCCAAATATCACTGGAAAAGAAAATTCAAAGAAGCAGCATTTATTATCAAATAACAGAATTTTCAGTAAACCGAGTATTGAAATTCCTAGTGTTTGGTGATTTTTTACTAGATCGCACTGACTCAAGCTCTGTGGGTAATTGGCGGGGCTTCACGAACCACTGTATATACCTAATATATAAGAACGTATTGTTGTGGACTCGGACTATAAAGGGCCGAATTTCGGGCATTATCGTTAGTTGTGCTCAAGTTCTCAGTGCGCACATTCCTTCTTTTATTTGTATTTAACCTTTTCTATTTACTTCTTTCTTAACAATGAACTCATGCCTGGAAGAGGATGAGCTGGAGGTACCGCCCCACATCAGTAGATCAAAGCTACCGACCTTCTGCTGATGTTGACCTAATGTAGATAAAAATAAGGCTACTAACATGTTATTAGAGGTGGAAATCAGTAAGACCAGGAAACGGCGCCTCGTCGACAGGCCGTAAGGTAGTTTTGGGATACCCTGCCACTCTACGAGACCTCTAATTTCATGGGCTACTTTACTAACCCGGAAACGGAACAAAGGAGTTAACTAAAATATTCAAGAGTTACCAAGAGAGAGCTACTAACCCCAATAAACCCTTTCTTTGTGACATTGCTTCACAAACTGATCATTCTGGGCCCCTAGGTGAGCCCCTAAGGATTATATCAATTCAAGATTTCGTTAATTATTCCAATCCATTAAAAGTTAGTGAAATAGAGTATGACCAAACTACTCCTTCGCTTCACCACCGATTACAGGCTCATTTTGCGCCTTCGCCACCCCTAAGCGGCTAAGGGTGAGAGGTTCGCTCCTTCTTGTACCCCGTTCCCGTTAAGGGAGAGATACCTGAATGCGGACCATCAAAATGGAAACATCAAAATTCCTGTCTGACGTCCCGACCGATACTGGAACGTTCGGTGAGCAACAGATACCCTTATCATCCCTCAAAATGGATTCACGAAGGCTGTAAACCTCCGTCGGGAAACCCCCTACCGTATGGTAGTTTTTCAATGGCTTACATTCCTGAGGGATGACCTGGGTCAATAACCAAATGTATTACGTCTGCTAAAGGAGAACACAAAAGATGAAACTAACAACAGGGGAAAGTGGTGACTCAGGAATACGCGTCCCTAGTTTTGTTACACACTCAGACGACTCTGAGAAAAAGGAAGGAAATCCTGAGATTTATTTACAAAAAGGAAAGTGGTAAAATGAACAGTAGTGTTAAGATTATTTTTGTTTGCGTTTGATACCGATTAGAAATATTAGACTAGTCGAAACGTTGTAAAAAGTAAAGTAAAAAGTTCCTATTATTAACATAATAAATAACATATAATCAGCATTTCATATTTGGCATATCCAGCTTTGGTATTACAAAATGAGTATTTTTTTAAAATATGATTCTTGATAATTACAGACTTGGACCGAATTCCATTATTATAAAAATTCTAAACAAACTCGACTCAATTTTGTCTGAAAAAAGAAAGAAAATACCAATTTCATATAAATACAGCAGATTTAAATAGAATTTAATGTTGAAATTTGTTAAAATTGTAATAAACAAAATCAAGGGTTAGTTTAAAGGCTGGCAGAACACCATATAATTTACAACACACAAAAAAAGTACACAGACTGATTTAATTGTATTTAATTTACTTCAGAAGTTAGTTAAATTTACTTCAAAGGTTAGTTAATTCTTGTAAGAGTTTTGCATAATAGCATACTTATTATCGTTTTGCCACAATGTCTGCCATGCTTGAAGTAGGAAGTTCAAATACAATCCTGATTATTCAAAGGATTTCCAGGCTCTTGAAAACTTTATCCAATATTGGTTCTGCCAATTTTTTATAATATTGAAATTTGGATTTCTGCCAGTTCCAGGTTCCACCTCTTTTAAATAATATTGCATAACCAGAAAATTAGATTCAATAAAATTGACTTAGAAGAGCATCGTGTGCGGTTCCAAAACTAACTTCAGTATACTTTTGAGCAGTCATTCTCGAGCCCAAGTTAGTTCATTCTTACAATGATACAACACCCGACGACACCATAACTGACCCTCACTCTGGGACGTAGTTCATCTAAGCATATCAATGTCTTTCAGGTCTGAGTATTTTTATAAGTTGATTATGAAAATATAGAGCAAATTTAGATTCATCAAAAAATAGAACTCTGACTCAGTCATCTTCTATCTAAAAAGCAGTCCTGTGCTGAGGTGCCAACACTGCTAACCCTTGCACGCCCTGGTATAGGGCTTCTGGTACAATTGGCTTAACATGTGTACTGATTAACATTAAGCGCTGAGCTATGTATTCTTAAATTCTTCATCTACTAAGCAATTAAATTACGCTTTGGATACACTTTAAGCGTATGATGAATGAATTGGCAGATTATTTTTCATGAGAACTGTTTTAGTGTAAATATTTTACTTCGAAGTGAATAATACTCTTACTTCGCATTTTTTCATTTCTATGCTATGAAAAAAATATCATCCTCCTGTGCATCACATATTTATCAAACGAGTTGCAAAAAACAGGCAATAAAAATTATGCAATTCTTTTGCTGTTAAGCATATTGTCGATGCTTTGCTCAACATTTATAGAAATTCATTAAAATAATTCAGTGAAGCCGTCTGTTTTGTTAAGTTATT
>JAUTXW010005247.1:0-129288 GCA_030620095.1 Kuschelorhynchus macadamiae | reverse complement strand
TGTATTGCTCTAAAAAAATATGTTAATAACATAATTTGCTACGATATAATGCAGGGTCATTTCAGACTTCCTCTCTAAATATCAAAAAGAATATCCAAAACTAAAATAATCTAAGACCAGTTTTGTCCAGGAGAATTTTTCATCTGTAAAATCATACTACTTTATATGCGGTCTACTTTAAAGTTTACTCAA
The DNA here is from genome assembly GCA_030620095.1 of Kuschelorhynchus macadamiae. Taxonomy (NCBI): domain Eukaryota; kingdom Metazoa; phylum Arthropoda; class Insecta; order Coleoptera; family Curculionidae; genus Kuschelorhynchus; species Kuschelorhynchus macadamiae. Next base: position 129,096 of record JAUTXW010005247.1, on the reverse strand, counting down.
TACATTTGTCTTTTATCTCAAAAAGAATAACTTATAATTAAAAAAGTTTAAATTTGTAATTTTATTGAAATTTAATTTATTTCAGATATTAACTGAAAATGAAGTTAGCAGCATTATGAAGCAAGTGGCAGAAGGTATCAAATACCTGCATTTTCATAATATTCTGCATCGAGACATATCATTATCAAATTTGCTGTTGACAAAAGATATGCAAGTGGTAAGTTTCTAATAGACATTTTATACATATATATATATATATATATATATATATATATATATATATATATATATATATACAGGGTTATGATAAATTAAGGAATAAATTCATTATCTTGGAAATTAAAAAGGTAATAGAAAAACGCTCGAACCCGTCGATTTAGATTTATTTTTACGCATATTTCGAAATTATTTTAAACTATTTTTTCAATACAACGCCTTATTTTTTTCTGCTGATTTGAATTCTCTATGAAATTCTAGACATTTTTGGTATAACATAACCTATACTGAAAATCAACAGTTATCGAAATATTCTTATCTAAATAAAACCTGTGTATTTAATAACCTATCGGACATTTGTATACCCTACCTATGCCTGTCGCGTAATCCCAAAGAAAAATGACTTTGTCACTGTCACTGCCATTTTGATTTGAAATATTGACTATGCATTTAACAGAGAAAGAAAGAATTGAAATTCTAATAATGCTTGGTACTGGTGATAAGACTAGGACACAAAAAGAAGTTTGTCAGCTGTTTAACAACAGATATCCTCATAGGCAACCTATTACTCAGTCTGCAGTGAGCAAAATAGAAAGGAAATGGATGGATACTGGTAGTGTTACGGACCGCTTTGGAAAAGGTCGCCCTAGGATCTCAGATGAAAAGAAACTAGACGTTCTCTTAACTTTTCAAGATAATCCACATTCCTCAACTACTGACGCAGCCTATGATAATGATATACATCAAACAACAGTTTCCAAATTTTGAAAAAAGAAAATTTTTATCCCTATAAAGTGAAATTCGTTCAAGAATTAATAAATGATGATTCAGATCTCAGAAACGAGTTTTGCGAAATTATGACCAACATGTGTAATCATGATCCATTATTTGTCAAAAGAATTTGTTTCACAGATGAGGCAACATTTTGTCTCAATGGAGAAGTAAATAAACAAAATTTTAGACACTGCGCACAAGAAAATCCTAACTGGTACTGGGAAAGTCATACACACTATCGTCAAAGTGTTAATGTATGGGCAGGTATTGTAGGCAATAAAGTTATAGGTCCATATTTCTTTGATTCCTCACTAACGGGGCAAATGTATCTTCAATTTTTGGAAGAGAATCTTATACCAGCATTAGCTACCCTACATCCTAATGTAAACAATCCGGATCTTCCCAGTGAACTGTTATGGTATCAACAGGATGGGGCACCACCCCATTTTGCAGCTGATGTCAGGAGATACTTAAATGAAACCTTTCCGAGACGATGGATTGGGCGACGTGGGACAATAGAGTGGCCGGTAAGATCGCCGGACTTAAGCCCGTTAGACTTTTCTTTGGGGGTATGTGAAAAACGAAGTGTATAAAAATAAGCCACATACTATTGAAATTCTTAAGGATCGTATTCGAACTGTTATAAGAAATATTCAATGTGATACAGTTACTAATGTGCAACAAGAGTTTTTCCATCTTCTATGGCATTGTAGAGCTGTAAATGGTGGACATTTTCAAAATTTAATAAAGTAGTTTTCTTATTTAATTTCCTGATATGTGTTTTATGTTTTATTTAGATAAACATATTTCGATAACTGTTGATTTTCAGTATAGGTTATGTTATACCAAAAATGTCTAGAATTTCATAGAGAATTCAAATCAGCAGAAAAAAATAAGGCGTTGTATTGAAAAAATCAAAGATGACAGTTGTACAACTTTTGTGAGTGACCCTGTATAGTTTAAAATAATTTCTAAATATGAGCAAAAATAAATCTAAATCGACGGGTTCGAGCGTTTTTCTATTACCTTTTTAATTTCCAAGATAATGAATTTATTCCTTAATTTATCATAACCCTGTATATATATATATAAATATATATATATATATATATATATATATATATATATATATATATATATATATATATATATATATATATATATATATATATATATATATATATATATATATATATATATATATATATATATATATATATATATATATATAAATAAATAAATAAATATATATATAGGGTGGCCCACATTTGCGACTCTGTATTTTTTTGTTCTTACCCCTTTAAATTATTCCGTTTGCATGCGCGGCGTTTATTTCAAAATAAATTCAGCTACATTGAAAAACTAAATCTACAAAACAAAGCTTAACTACTAAATTATCAGCTTATGTTTATTTCCTATAAGACCGTCTCGTCATTCAGTGGAAAGTACTAACTAACTAGTTGGATCACTGGCAGATTTTAAGGGTAACATTCTTCCTACACAAAAAGATATTTTGAAGTGTTTCTTATGGATAAGGTACAGCTTACAACCACCGGATTCTCGAAAAGAGCCAACAGTTTCTTAATTCCTACAGTGACACGTAAATGTGTTTTGCAACTTTGCAAAATACAATATGATAAATACTTAAAGCTTTTGTGTTATCCAAAAGCTAAAAGGAGTGAGAACTATATTTCAAAAGTTCAACCTTACAAAGTTGAGATTAAGAAACTCTTTAATATATGTGCCTGCAATACGAAAACCTTGAGGAATATTTTTGCAGCAAAGATAAAAAGGTACGTAATACACAACCAAGTTAGTTTATGTTAATTTTTTTTATCTAGTTCATATTTTTGGCAATTTTTTTTTATAATACTTAATGAAAGTAGGGAAATTTTATTCATATGCTTAATATTCTCGTTGCAAATTCATATTACTACACTCGACGTTTTATCAATAACTTTGTTCCAATTTTTTTTGCTTTTCCATAAATGTGTGCTTTATGAACTAAGTAAAAACCGTCATTCTCTATTTCAACGGCAGTAGAAAAATAACTATATTTTGTGTCGGTCGTTGCTCGGTGGAAATCCATAATAATATATTAATATATATTAAGTAAATGTAAACATATGTTTTTTATTAGTGGAAGTGTACACTATATTTATTTTCAATAACAAGTAACATGGCATGTTTCACTACACAGTAGCTTATGCAGATGTTACATCTTAAATTTTTATTGGCGTAAATTCCAAAACTATTGTAATAGTTGGAAATCTGGAGCACCTGTGTTTTCTCGTTTATATAGAATTATTGTTTAAGCATCTCCAGTTAAGGTGTAACGTCTTAAGAAGCTAATGTGTAGTGAAATATATTACGTGTTATTAAAAAAAAATAGTGGAAGAGTAGTAAAAAAAATTGTATTTTTTTATATTTTTTTAATACATTAACTAGTATTTAAACAAGTTCACTTATCAAATAGGCGGTTACTCTTACAGGTACCTTCAAAAGAACGCCCTTTCCTCTTAGATCAAACAGGTTCCAGAAAAATGGCAATGGCAAGTGTTGATGCAAAAGAAACGTCAAAATTAATAAAAAAGGTTAAAAGAATGGAACAAACACAACGAAGAGAAGGGTTTCATCTCGCGATAACTCCGATACAGCTTTTGAGATACCTTCTACTTCTAAGGACTTTATCAATGTAATACACACTTACAAAAACACACTTAAACTTCCTGCTCTCTCTAAAGTCTGTGACAGATATGATTTATCTGACAGATCTGCTGCAGCAGTAGCTACAGCTGTGTTACAAGATGTTGTAATAGTAACAAAGGAACGCACAGTGCAAATAATAGACAAAAATAAGTTAAGACGAGCTAGAGAAACTTCAAGAAATAAAACAATGAATTCGATAAATTATCAACCTATTAGTGCAATGTGCTTTGATGGCCGAAAAGACAAAACATTAAATGTTTAAGAAATAGATACCAAACCTCATAGACTGTCGTTACAGTTGAAGAACATACAAAATGGAGTTATCCCCCTACTTGAATTGAAGTTAGCACGTCCCTTACAGCGATTGATCTGCAACGTCATGCCAATGAACTACCCTTAAGGCATCTGTTTCAGCTTTTTGATGGTCAAACAACCGATCCTATTGCTTTTTCTGGTTTACTAGGCTTATAATTCGATGTGAAAACTTGTCAGTTATTCAAAATTATTGACTATGAATTACCCGAAGTAGAGTTCAACGACTTAAGTACCGATCAGAGGTATCTTTACAAAATTTGCGTTGCAGTATCCTCTGGTCATTATTCTACAGATTTAGCGAACCTAAATCCAGGAAAACTGAATAATTCCCGTTGGCTTACTTTGGCAAACCGTCTATTGCGTCTACATATTTCCACTTCAGAACCAAGTTTAGCTTTAAAAGAACTAACAACTTTAATTTACAGTGTTTATGCGCTGATGTGGTTTACAATTAAACTGAACTCATCTTGTCTGGCAAACTATTAAACTCAGTCGATATTGAAGGGACGACTTAAGTGCCATCATTGACCCGGTAATCCAACGCAATGCATTTGAAAATGTGTTAATATGTTTGCTAAATGACTCGTCCCCACATCAGACAGCTTGCCGTGCGACATTTTGCGAACAAAAAGAGGGGAAAATCCAGAAATAATTCGTCCTTTTGTAATACCAAAACTTAAGTCCTAACACTGGAACCTGTGGTGGAAGATAGATCAAAATACAAGAGTTCTAACCACACTACACCACAACTTGTTACGTTCTGGACGCGCGTTTCGCTAACCAAGTTAGCATCATCAGCAGATGATATAAACTAAAGTAACTTATCCTAACCGAGACTATTTATAGGTAAATGTGGTCACACTTGGTTGCACCCGACTGCACCGTTGTCAAGTAAACAATAGAGGGGACTATAGGGAATAGGCCCTCTGTCTTTATTTAGTGCTTTCTTACCACATTTAACTATTTCTATACTCTCAAATGCATCCAATAATCTATTATTAGATACATTTTTAATCAACTTAAGATTATTTATTCCTATTCGGTGATTGTTTTCCAAAGCATGTTGGGCAACGCTTGACTTTTCTGTTCTTCCGTATCTTAAATGTGCCATGTGTTCTTTAAAACGAATGTTTATGGAGCGTTTAGTTTGCCCAACATATTTTAGATCGCAGTCATTACAGCTAATTTCATAGATGCCACTCGTCTCCCTCAAGTCGACTTTGTCTTTGGGGTTTCCAAGGAGATTTTTCAAACTATTCTCCGTTTTGTAGGCTACTCTAAAACCTACGTTTTTAAATACTTTTTCTAGACCTCTCGTATATCTGGGATCATATGGGATTACTATGAATTTATTGGAAGCCTCAGGTATTTGGAGAGTAGTGGCATCTTTTAACATTTTCTTATGCTTATGTCTATTTACTAGTTTATGTACAAAATTATCATTATATCCATTACTTTTAGCTATATTTTTAATCCGATTCATTTCATTGTTAAAACGTTCTTTACTTAGTAGAAAATTGACTAACCTGTGAGTTAATAAATGGAATGCTGCCATTTTGTGTTGACGGCAATGAAATGAGTCGGATGTTATATATCTATCAGTATTAGTAAATTTCCTATAAATATCAAATTCTAATTTATCGTTATTTCTAATAACTAACGTGTCGAGAAAAGGTAATTGCCCATTGTTCTCCTTTTCGTACGTAAAATTAATGGAAGGATATTTATTGTTTAATGTTTCTAAGAAAGTGTCCAAATTTTCTGTTTTTGTATCAAAAATAGCAAATATATCGTCTACGTATCTATACCACACCCTCGGGAAGTACTTGAGTTCTTTTTTGAATTGGGGTTCTAATCTGCCCATAAACAAATTTGTAAGGAACGGAGATAAGCAATTGCCCATCGCAGTTCCCTCTAGTTGTTTATAATATTTATTGTTGTACTGAAAAAATTTTGATTCATACATAATTTTGTGAGAAAAAGGAACTACTTGAAATCAATAATTTGAAGAAAGAAATTATTGATGAGTATTTACTTCTCACAAAATTATGTATGAATCAAAATTTTTTTCAGTACAACAATAAATATTATAAACAACTAGAGGGAACTGCGATGGGCAATTGCTTATCTCCGTTCCTTGCAAATTTGTTTATGGGCAGATTAGAAACCCAATTCAAAAAAGAACTCAAGTACTTCCCAAGGGTGTGGTATAGATACGTAGACGATATATTTGCTATTTTTGATACAAAAACAGAAAATTTGGACACTTTCTTAGAAACATTAAACAATAAATATCCTTCCATTAATTTTACGTACGAAAAGGAGAACAATGGGCAATTACCTTTTCTCGACACGTTAGTTATTAGAAATAACGATAAATTAGAATTTGATATTTATAGGAAATTTACTAATACTGATAGATATATAACATCCGACTCATTTCATTGCCGTCAACACAAAATGGCAGCATTCCATTTCTTAACTCACAGGTTAGTCAATTTTCTACTAAGTAAAGAACGTTTTAACAATGAAATGAATCGGATTAAAAATATAGCTAAAAGTAATGGATATAATGATAATTTTGTACATAAACTAGTAAATAGACATAAGCATAAGAAAATGTTAAAAGATGCCACTACTCTCCAAATACCTGAGGCTTCCAATAAATTCATAGTAATCCCATATGATCCCAGATATACGAGAGGTCTAGAAAAAGTATTTAAAAACGTAGGTTTTAGAGTAGCCTACAAAACGGAGAATAGTTTGAAAAATCTCCTTGGAAACCCCAAAGACAAAGTCGACTTGAGGGAGACGAGTGGCATCTATGAAATTAGCTGTAATGACTGCGATCTAAAATATGTTGGGCAAACTAAACGCTCCATAAACATTCGTTTTAAAGAACACATGGCACATTTAAGATACGGAAGAACAGAAAAGTCAAGCGTTGCCCAACATGCTTTGGAAAACAATCACCGAATAGGAATAAATAATCTTAAGTTGATTAAAAATGTATCTAATAATAGATTATTGGATGCATTTGAGAGTATAGAAATAGTTAAATGTGGTAAGAAAGCACTAAATAAAGACAGAGGGCCTATTCCCTATAGTCCCCTCTATTGTTTACTTGACAACGGTGCAGTCGGGTGCAACCAAGTGTGACCACATTTACCTATAAATAGTCTCGGTTAGGATAAGTTACTTTAGTTTATATCATCTGCTGATGATGCTAACTTGGTTAGCGAAACGCGCGTCCAGAACGTAACAAGTTGTGGTGTAGTGTGGTTAGAACTCTTGTATTTTGATATACCAAAACTTAATTTTGACCCGGATGATTATATTAATTTAATAGACTGGCAAAGTAATGATATTACTCCTCTCCCATTAATTCATAGTTTAAAAATAGATGAATTACAAAAGTATAATAGAAATAAGTCCGAACAAAGTTATTGAGCCTAAATCTTATCCTTGTCACACTCAAGCAGTGGAACGATGCGTGAAATTGGTAACGGAAGCTTCGTTATTAGTTGTTGGTTTTAAGAATCAAAATGGGTTTATAATCGCTAGATTAGAATCTCGTAAATGAATGCCACAATATGAGAGCAAACAAGTCATATGTCAGGATGTCACTGTGGACTCTGGGTGCGTGTATTAGTCGTGTGCGTGACCTTAGGTGTGTAGTCCTACACACTTATTTTAGATCCTATTTTACTGTTATCATAACCTTGACGGCTATTTTTGATTAACAAACGTCCGCTAGTCCGATAACGCAACTTTGTCCTAATTTAACCGTCCTTGTATCTCTTACCGTTTCTGAGATCCCAATGCTAGTTTCTCAAATTTGTAACACCTTGTATATGTCTGTCTTTGAAGCTGTCTGATTTAGTCAGTACAATGGGCACATTTACGCATCTGATCAGACATTATAAGAAAATACTCTGAAAAGCTAATTATGTATACCCCTCATAATACATGCACGATTTTAAGATTTTTCAGAAATAATGGGTAAAAGTAGATACAAAATTGAAAATAAAAAGATCAACAAGCTTGAAAATCTACCCATTCCGGTAATCAGTATACAAAATTTAATCGGACAGTTCAAATATTGACTAAATCAATAACGAAAATCAGAATTTCAAAAGCCGATAACTTTGTCGGAAGAACTTATTCAAATTTACACCTATTAATCAAATAAAAACGGTTGAAAACACAATAATCATCCTATTGTTAAAATACAACGACGTTAACAAATATATGTAAAATATGATACTAGTATATTACTAATTGCAAAATTTAATAAAAATTAATAACCAAGCAATTACATTATAAAATGGTGATGGAGGTCACACAGAAACTGCCTGGGCAGATGCCTTGAACCACGTTAATATTTTATTCGATTTTTCAATAACTCTCAAATTAAAATTCTTGCTGAAAAACACAGTTTTCTTCTCACAAGACCGTTCTCTGAACACAATGGAAATTCACATATACTTAAACCAGTGACGGCTCGCACTCTAAAATTTAGGGTCGGCCGAGGCTCAAGGCCAATCGAGGGCGGTTTTACGGTGAGGGGGTAATGATCTCCCCCTCACCCTAGACCGGTCAAACATCGTGTGTAATTTACATATTTTTACGTGAAAATAACGATTAAAAACTTGGCTAGGAAACACTATAGCACAACAGCGACCTGTTGGATTGGGTCTCTTGCATATCCATAGATAGAGTATTGATGTAAATATAAACAATGTAATTAATAAATTTGATGCAGGAAAAAAATTGAACGTTATTCTATAACTATTTATTAGATGCTTCTTTTTTTCACTAATGCCACGATAAGTATGATAAAATATATGTTCTCATACCATTTACAATAAAATATATTAACAAACTTTTTTAAATTAACCCCCCTCCCAGAAAGGTTTCGCCCTTGAGGCCAATGTGGTGTTAATTGGTGTGGCGTCCACTTATGGTCAAATACTAGTCTTATTATTTTCCGTTTATTTCTTCAATGATCATTAGTTAGGCACCAACCTATATATAGCAGCGAATTCCGAGAATTGTTTTTCTGTTAATGTTCGACGTAAGACTAGAGGTCAGGTTCGCAGATAAGAAAAGGTCGAGGATGTAGATAAGGAGATCTTTGTGTAGTATTGAGATGATCAATAATAATGTTGTTATAATAAATAATATTTGTTTCGAATAATAGCTTATACCAGGTGATAAAAAACGTATAGCACTTAAAGTAATTAATATATATGTAAAATACAGAGGATTTAATAGCAGTCGATCACGAACCAGACTGGTGGTAATATATGCCTGTTCCAGTCAACAGAACGTGTCAAGAGTGTAAAGGGAACTCAATAACTCCAAACATCTGTGCATTTTGCCGCTGTGAAAAAATTCACAAAGAGGTTAACGGACAAAAGAGTATTAATAAAATATACCGTTTTGTATTATTTAAAAGAAGAGTACGAAAGAAGGAGAAGGCTGCAAAATAATGAGTAAATTTGTTTTACTTTTCTATGGTATTCTTTTCAATTAATGTGTCCTAACTAATAGTCAACCAACGACGGCGACGACGACGACAAAGAAATATTATCCAGAAGAGCGCAGTTATAATTTTGTTTTAATTAATAATAGACGATATTATATTTTGAGAAATGTTGGTTTAAGAACATTTCAAGACACTGGTTATAATGTATGGTTTTTTTAATGTCAAAATAGAACAGTACAAAAATATTGAAATTAAAATGTAAAAAAACTACTATGGTTTATATTATTTGTTTTTAGTTTTACTTAGTGGGTGTGATGTAAATTCACGTGATTTTTACTCACCAATAGAACAATAATTAAAAAAAAGTGGTAGAGTTTTATTTATAAAAGAAAATAGATTGAACTAGGCGTCAATAGTGTCTCGTAACTCGAACTATGGCAAGAGAAAATTCAATTTTGTGTCTTGATATCCAGGGATTTAATTGTACCTCTGGATTTATTCCAAAAGAACTAGCTGTGTATGATGGAACACGTTGTTCAAATTTTCTTTTCAAACCACCATATAGCAAAAGCATGTTAAAAGACCATGATTTAAAAACGATATCTTATCTCGAAAACTCATATCATGGTCTAATATGGGAGTCTGGTTTAGTAGACTTGAACGAAATAGCAAATGTCTTAGAACATGTGATGAAAAGATATCATGCCCCAAAAATATACGTCAAAGGAGATGAAAAGGTGAATTTTCTAAGAAAATTTATAAGTGCAGAAAAAAATTTTGAAAATACCTCTGGAGAGTGAACCGAAGCTAAGCAAGTTTAAGAAAGTCCCCGAATGTCACTTTCACAAGGATCCATATGCCACTACTTGGCATTGTGCATTATCAAACGCCAAGTTGTTATATAATTATAAATATTGTTTTTCTGTTTGAAGATAAATAAATTATTTGTAGAAAACATGTAAATAATATATAATAAATAAAACGTACATGAAACAAAATTATTTTATTAAGTCACTCTACATTATTTTTATCTATCCAACTATTATGCTTATCACTGAAACCTAACCATTTTACAAATACTTTATTATTTTTACGTTTTAACACTTTTTCCACTAAATAAATGTCTGGATATTTAACTTTTTGCAATTGAAGTTCATAGAATCCTCCCTTGATGTCTTGTTTCTCTGCATCTTGAAGTAGGTATGTCACTGGATTTGTAAGTTGAACTTTTTTTACGCTAAAAATTTCTGTTGACCAATTTGGTTGGTATTGTTTATCAAAAACTCCTCTAAATTTGGAAATTCTTACATGGTCACCTATCTCGAATTTTGGTTTCGATGTCATTTTAATTCGATTATAAACTGTGTTTAATAGCAGTTTTTCATGCTTTTTTGAAATTTCAGCCGGTTTTAAACCTGTGGTAGTGTGTACTCGATTATTATAGGAATAAACGATTTGTTTTAATATATCAAACCACTTGTATGATCCTTGAAGACTAAATTCTTTCCACGTCATTCCTTTAAGGGTTCGATTTACACGTTCAACAATAGATGCTTTTTTCTCACTGTAAACTAAATAATGTTTGACATTATATTTTTTCATTAAAATCATCATTTCTTTTCCAGTAAATTCACCACCGGCGCGGCGTCTGTACAGAGATGTATAGGTGTCTGTTCTTTGAATACATTTTCCATCGCTTTAGATACCTCTTTGGCAGTTTTTGTTTTTAACGGATAAGCCCAAACGTATTTAGAAAAACAGTTAATTACGACGAGTATATATTTGTATCCTTTGTTTTCTTGTACGTATTCTTTCATATCAACCAAATCAGCTTGCATTAAGTCCAATAGAGATTTGATAATAACCTTCCTCCTTTTAAAATTTACTCTTGATGGTTTATGGAGTTCTTCAACAATATCTTTTTTTACTTTGGTTACAAATTTAGACATATTTTTATTCTATTATATTGGCTTCTCGTAATTATTTAATAATGTCATTAATCTCGTTAACGTGATTTGTATTACCAGCAGCCTGAGACGCAACTAGTAGCTCCAATCTCTCAACCAATTCATTAGGATCATCCCAAAAAACGTAATCAATAGGATTGTTTGAAAGTTTCATAGACATTCCCTCCCCCTGTTTCAAAACATCATCATCATCATCATCGTCATCATCAGTTGGTCTGGTATAATTACTCTCAGTTTTATTTATTATTGGTTCAATAAATTTTCTAAATTTCTTATTTCTACTTGATTTTACATTTTTGATAGCATTTGTTTTAAATAATATGTGAGTATAGTTTTTTGCGTCATCATTTGTAAAGATGGTGGGAACATTCTGATTAAATAACAAGCCATATAATCCATTAGTGCCTTTATATTTTTTTCCTGCAATTATCAAATCAGCTCCATCGAAATCTATCGTTTTGTTACCGATAGAAAACCGTTCGATATCCTTATCAAACTTTACTTGGAATTTTCCATCAGAATTACTACTATTTGGATCCTTTACAAACTTTTTGATGTACTTTAAAGGTAAACTATGATATTGATCAGAATAATCGGAAAATGATTTTTCTCTTATAGTTTGATTTAGTGCTTTTTCATATTCCCTTTGTTTCCTAATTTCCTCTTCTTCGATTTCATCCTGCACGTTTTTTATTATTAATTTTCTAAGATTATATGGTTTCCGTGACGACGACGACGATTTTGTTGTGGAAGAAAATAATTTTCTTTTCATTTTTGGTGCAGTTTGATATGCATGTGTGATTTTGTTTCCTGTAGGGGTATCCTTAAACTCTAATGGGATAGAAGTGGAGGGTATAGGTTCCGATTTCACTGACTCGTTTTCCTCTTCACTATTATGGTCCCCAAAAAGTTTCTCCTCGTCATCTTTATCATTATCATCATCATAGTTATCGTCATCAGAAAATTGTTCCCTTCTTTTAAGTTCCGATATCAAACTTTCAGGAGTGTGCTTCTTTCGATCCAATTTGTTCTCAATCACCTCCAAATGTTTTGTTATAGGCTGAAATACATTCTCGTGGGCTATTTGTCCATGTTTTAAGATATCTAGTTTATTCTTTATATCTTTTCTCTTTGAAATTATTTTTTTCTTAACTGATTGATCTTTAGTTTTTTCCTTTTTATTTTTCGTGGTACGAGCAGGAGCCATGATGATAATGATGATGAACTTTCAACGTTCAACTATGTAATAATTTATAAAAGCGATACTACAGATATATATATTTATCAAAATATAACCGATATCGACCTTCATCAATTTTATTATCCTTAAATATAGATAGAAAACCAAATGGTTCTTTCCAACAGAATGAACATATGGTTTTAAAGCTGTCAAATGACATATCAGTACCAATATGATCAGAGTATACATGATGTAAATTTAAGTCATCCTGTTTAAATAATATTAAGACGTTAGCATTGTCTCTTATCAAATGTTTGGGTATTTTTGCATATGTTTGACACAAGTAAAAAAGTCTATATTATTGTGACGTCCCATACTAAAATATTCTCTGATATCATCCTGTTTATCACACGCGACGTCATCAAATATGAAAATTGAAAATTGCTTTAGCGTCAGATGGAGATAATATTTGTTCACTATTATCGAATGCATAGTAACCGATTCCTTTTATTGGTTTTAATAATTTCTCTAAATACATATATTTAGGTTGATACAGAGACTTTGAATAGACGTAGACATTTTCAAATTTCAATCCATTGGGATGTTCAAGAAGGCTTAGCATGATATTGGTTTTTCCACAGTTTGAAGGTCCCGATATGATGCATCGTACAGTAGATGGTAATAATATACTGTGTTTAATATTTTTGTTTTTTTTCACATCATGATTATTTACTGTTAAAGATGTTCTTTGTTTCGCAATTTTGATATGTTTCTTCTTTTTCTCCTCCATGTTAAATATCCGATGTAAAACTAATTATAAAGCCATAATACGCTGTTATTTATATTCAGTCTTTATTTACTCTTTTTAAAATGAGGTATTATTCGATTGATCGACAACAACAACAACGAACGATTAATGGGGAAGGTTTGTTAAACTCAATGATAAACAAACTTCCATTTGAATTACATCTTCCAGGGTATAACTATTGTGGTCCAGGAACTAAATTAGAGAAACGTTTACGACGTGGTGATAAAGGAATTAACCCGTTAGATGAAGCATGTAAAAATCATGATATTGCCTATTCACAATATCAAAACATATCAGATCGTAATGCGGCAGATAAAATTTTACTTAAACACGCTTTAAGCAGAATAAATTCATCGAATGCATCCTGGAAAGAAAAATTAGCCGCTGCAGGTATTTCAGCTACAATGCAAACTAAAATAAAGCTAGGTATGGGTACTAGCAGTGGGGATATAAGTTTGAGTAATAACCCCAATTTAAATCAGTCATACAATAGAATCCATGGTAACAAGTATCTTAAAACAATAATGGAACACAGTGTGAAGGCTATGCGTGATTATGTGAAAAGATGGAGATTTTGCTAAACAAACTCGAAAAAGTAAAAGGTCAAACTGGAAAGGTGTATCGAAAACAAGTCAAAAAGGGAACAAAAATTAAACAACAAAAATATGATAATTATCATGAGAAGAAAATAAAGGAAAAAATGAAATACCCTTCTAATTTTATTGAGAATGATGATGATGATAGGAAACGAAAGAACTTAGAGAACGAGATTGAACAAGATTTGCAACAACAACAACAACATCAAAATAGGGCACTCAAACGAAAGATAGATAACTCTGATGATAATATAATGGATAGGAAAAAATTAAAATTTGAAATAAATTCGGCAAACTTATCCAATAAGCGGAAATTAAACGATGATGACGACGACGATAATTTTCATGAGGAATTTGCTAGTGGCCCATTGACAAAAAAAGGTTAAAAAATAGTATATATTTTCATTTATCTGGCTTCAACGTTTAGTGTATTAAAAACTTTTCCAACAGAAAGTAGTAAATATGGCAGCAATTAAAAAAAGTAAACCTCGGAAGCAGAAAAGCAAAAAGGCAAAAAGACCAAAAGTTAGCGGGAAAAAAAGAAGCAGTACAAAATTAAAAAGTTTTCAATCAGTTATGAAAAAGATTAAAGGTACTATTTTAAATCAAAAACCATCCAATATTTACGATGCTGTTAAGATAGCTATGAAAGCAGTTAATAATACCAAAATCAGACGGCCAAGAATAATTAAAATTTCAAAAACTGGAGGTTTTCTTCCTTTGATCCCTATTTTTGCGGGACTGAGTGCATTAGGTGCGTTAAGTGGAGGAGCTGCCGGCATCGCAAAGGCCGTATCTGATGCTCGTGCTGCCAAACAACAATTGCAAGAAAGTGAACGCCACAACAAGAGGATGGAATCCATTGCATTGGGAAAAGGTCTCTTTTTAAAACCATACAAAACAGGTTTAGGCCTTTTTTTAGGAAATCATCTCAGGAAAAAAAAATACCGATAATCTTACCTAACCGTGCCTTAAGTAACTTTGATATTGAAAAGTATACTAAACTACTCAAAATACCCTATTTTCGAGGAGTGTTTATGAAGGATCGATTACCGAAGAAAATTTACCAAAACGAATCTGGTATTATCAATTTAGACAATTTTTCTGGACCGGGAACTCATTGGACTGCTTATTGGAAACATAGAAATAATGTTTATTATTTTGATAGTTTTGGAAATTTAAAACCTCCTCTGGAAGTGTGTAAATATTTTAACTCTAATGGTATTTGTAACATATTTTATAATCATCGTTGTTACCAACCTTATGACTCGTTTATATGTGGTCACTTATGTCTGAAATTTTTGTATCATTCTGTAGATTTAGAATAAATACCAATATAAATATAGTTTTTGTTTTATTTAATGTAAATACTTTGATCCGACAGGTAGTTAAACATGTCTTATACGTTTACCTTATCGGGAACGGAGTCTGTACTTTCAACCAAAATTTATCCACCCATTGTTTTGAATGAAAACGAAAATTATGTTTTGGGTTTAATAAATTTTGAAAGTTACAACTCAATTCCTAACATTGGTAGTAGCAACAACAATTTTCATTGTGGAGATGAGCACGTTGTTATACCTGAAGGATCCTACGAAATTAGCGATATTCAAAAATATTTGACGACGTATCTGAGATTTCATTCAAAAGAAAAGGATCCAATCACACTTCGTTTGGAAGCGAACCATAACACTTTACAGTGTGAAATCAAATGTAACCGTAAAATTGATTTCAGCAAAGAAAATTCAATTGGCAGTTTACTGGGATTCGGTAGCAAGCAACTCAAGCCCAATAAAAGACACCTTTCCGATAATCCTGTAAATATATTTAAAGTGAATTCAATATGTATAGAATGTAATCTAGTGACAAATTCCTATAATAATGGAGATTTAGTTCATATTATCCATTTGTTTTATCCAACAGTGCCACCAGGTTTCAAAATAGTCGAGAAGCCATCGAATGTGATTTATCTACCAATCAGCACACGATATATCGATGAGATAATCCTTAAAATAACTGATTAGGATAAGAAATTAGTCAATTTCAGAAACGAGCTAGTAACGATAAGGTTACATTTGAAGCGAATTCTTTAAAATGGTTTTTCTGTATAATCATAATTCTTTAAATATTTAAATATACCAAAGGACTCGTTTGAAAATTGTCATAAAACCCAATTAGATGAACAGACAACTATTAGTTCCACCAGAACGTTTAAGGAGTTAACATCTAAAAACAAACTTAAAAATTGGAAAATTACAAAGATTTTGGTGTAGTTTTAAATTACGGATTACTACAAGTTTGGAAAGAATTTTTATTATATTAGTTTGCAAGTGTAGATATAGGCACAAAGACAATGAGTTATAACATGTTAAAAGTGGGAGAAAATGTGCTAAATGATGACTCAATCATAAATTATCAATACCATACACATCAACCTTATTCCTCAACAACTCTAAACAATAACGATGAAATTAGAATACCAATACAAACACAAGATTTATACACGTTACCGAGTCAAAGCTTTTTATACATTGAAGGAAAGTTGCTTAAAAACGATAATACCTATAGTGATAATGTAACTTTTATCAATAACGGAATTGTTCATTTGTTTGATGAAATTCGCTATGAACTAGGAGGAGTGGTTATCGATCGGGTTCGAAATCCCGGCATAGCCACAACAATGAAAGGTTACGTATCATTTTCGAAAGCTGAATATTTTGCACTTCAGAATGCTGGATGGGATTGTGAAGACAATCCAAAAATTTTGGATGGTAACCGTAGTTTTAATGTTTGTATTCCGCTAAAAATGTTGATGGGTTTTACGGAGGATTTTCATAAGATAATCATGAATCTTCGTCAAGAATTAATATTAATTAGAAGCAATTCTGATACAGAGGGAATCATGCAAAAAAATGACAAAAAGGAAACCTATAAAGTTACACTGAGTAAGATATTGTGGAAAATGCCTCATGTTACCGTTAGTGATACTCAAAAATTACGTTTACTTAAACAATTTGAAAGTAACAGGGAATTAACGATTGCTTTCAGAAATTGGGAACTACATGAATACCCACAACTGCAGCAAAGCAAAAACCACACATGGGCAGTGAAATCATCAAATCAATTGGAGAAGCCTCGTTTTATCATCATTGGTTTTCAAACTGGTGTGAAAAATAATATTGCGAAAAATGCGAGTCATTTTCAGCATTGCAGTTTATTAAATTTGAAGGTGTATTTGAACTCTGATATGTTTCCATACGATAATCTAAATTTGAACTTTGATAACAATAAATATGCGCTTGCGTATGAAATGTATCAACAATTTCAAAAATCCTATTATTATAAAAATCAGAGTGACCCGTGTTATGACCCAACAACATACAAGACTAAAGCAGCATTAATTGTTGTTGACTGTTCACGTCAAGGTGAAGACATCCTAAAAGGTAGAGCTGTTGATAATCGCATTGAATTCGAAACAACTAAAACAATAACAAACAATACCTCAGCATTCTGTTTGATTCTACACGATCGTTTAGTCAAATACAATCCTTTAACTAGTACAGTTAAAGTATATTAAATTTCAAAGTGTGAAAAGTAAAACGTCAGTCATCGATTGTTCGCGGTAAAAGGTGGAGTAGTCTCAGCAGCAGCAGTATAGTGAACGTTTTGTAAAGAGTCATATTTGTAATAGATATACAAGGATTTCAATATGGCAGCTCAACTTTTTTGTGCAAGGAAATTGCAATTCTTAATACCTCAAATAAAAATTATAAACATGCTTCAGTTAAACTTCCTTTTGAATTGGACTTTTGCAAAGACCAAATTAGAAATTACATGAAATGGTTAACCAACAACGTACATGGCTTGGAATGGTCAAACGATGCTTTTGAAAATTTGGAATATGAAAATCTGACTGAGTTTATAAAAGATTTTATTAATGAAGAAAATGGATATGACACTGTGGACTCTTGGAATAACGACTACACCGACAATATCATTGCAGTAAAGGGAAATCAGAAATTGGAGTGGTTGACCCGATTATTGTTCAAAACAAATTACACCGTTATTGATTTGGAAACAAGAGGATGTCCACCCTTGGCCGAATTACAAAATATATTCAAGTCATATCGTTGTCAGCAACATGATAGTAACACATTAAATTGTACCTTGGAAAACGTATTTAATTTATATCATTGGAATACATTTAAATGTAGAAATTGTAATGAAGATTGAAATAAAAAACTAAAATATTATGTAAATTGTATTTATTCAAATCGTCATCCTACTTTTAGACATGTTATTTTTTTCAGACATATCATTGCTAAGGTGTCTACATTCAATCCATTTTCAAGGCGTCTTTCTATATATTTATCACGACGATTAAGATTTCTTGGAATACAATTTTCAATTTTCTTCATTTGATTAATTTGAATTGTATGTAACGAATTATTTTGCCTAAATAAAACAGTTTTACATATATCTAAATCAAAATTAGTTATCGTATGTATAATTAGTTCTTCAAAAGTTAAATGGTTAGAGTTTTCTTTCAAAAATATCAATTGTAATTAAAAACTTTTTTTGACGACAACATCTCGTAAGAAAAATTTTGTTGAGTAATTATTTACAGTTGTTATACTTTGTACACTTCTATAACCATTTTCCTTAAGTTTCTCTATCAGTATATTTAAAATCAATGAACATACCGTTTCACATACAGGACTAAGTTCAATAAACATGTCAATATCTGCGTAAGTTTTGGTTCGACCTACTAAATAACTAGGATAACCACCGGCTACAAAGGATCTGCACGGACAAGATTTTAGTAATAGGTTAATGATTTTTACCTCATCCAGAACCTCAGCAACAATCACATCATGTAATGACCTTCTATCAAAGTTAGTTGATTTTTCTGTAATAAAAAAATAAATATACTATTCTAACTATATTTAAATCTGAAAAAAGAACACTAAAATTACTAAAATGAATTTACATTTGTTTGTTCTTGTTGTTGTTGTTGCTCTTCATCCTCGCTGGAGGAATAGACCTCCTCCACAGTCAACTTTTGTCGTTTCGACGACGACGGCAACGACGACGACGATGATGTTGATGGTAGTGTTCGTCGTTGCTGCTCACTATCAGTTGTTTCCACATCCTCGTCCACAAGATTAAATTTGAACCGTTTTACCACTCTTTCGAGTATCCTAAATTCCTCATCATTATTGATTTTTGTCCGTAGATAGCGTACGGGGAGATTTCCAAATTTTCTTTTCAATGTTTCTCTCCGGGGACTATAAGTAAGGTGTATATACACCTTATCCCTTTCGAGAATCCTATCAACACCATATCTGAAAGGAAAAAAACTTCTCTAAATACAGGTTTTATAACACCTCATAGGAATCATTTTTATATATTCAGTATTTTTGCAAAAATAAAAAATATTGCTTCACTGAAACGCTTTCAAAATTAAAAAAAAAATGTGCTATATAAATTTATGGAATATATAAAATAAGCTACAGCACCTAGCTAAATAAATTCTTGCACAAAATGTAATAAAAGGAGCTGTTATTGTAATAAATGGTACGTTCACTAACACTTTAACAAAAAAAATTAACAAATACTTACTGAAAAAGCTGTTTCATAACAACCAAGACGTGACGCACAGGAAAGTTTATTTTATCTTCAGAAAATACAACAAGTGTACTGGGTACTGTTGCCATCTTGAATATTTTCGTTTGGCTGTTTCCAAAAAACGGATAGACATAGAACTGATACCAAACGCAAACTCTGGATGAGTATAAATACAAATTTATCATTGAAAAAATTAGCAATTTTGACGTAGACGACGATAAAAGTATTCATTAATTTCAAAGGAAATTTTCAACAAAATTTGCTCCGTTACATATTATAACACCACGTCCACAGTAAATGTTTCTTTATCTTTTATCATAATTATTAGCAAAAACAGAAATTTTCCTAATATTTTGCAACGTGAATTGTATTCGATAACGAAAAAGAAAAATGCAATGTACGTCGTGCAACGTGACTTGTATGTGATAACGGAAAATAAAAATGCAAAGGTCATGCAACGTGACCTATATTTGATAAAACATGTTTTTGGTGCAACGTGACTTATCTTCTGGAAAATTTTACATATACATGATTATACCGTGCTACTTTGCGTGTGTGTGTGTTGTCAATAGAAATGACGCGAATGATTGATAAGAGTTTTGTATATAAATTATCACGCACACACCGAACTTATTCACACTGCAGTCTTTGTAGTCCTTCTTGCCACTACACTAAAAGAAAACAAAAACCAAAATGTCGTCCAGCAGCAACAAAGTCCTAGATTCATTTTCAAGTGAGGCGGTCCAGAAAACTGAAATGGTAAGTAGATTACTTAAAACAAAAGAAGATTACCAAACACATATTCGTTATCTAAAAAAATCAATTGCCATTATTAAAAAATGTTTAAAAAATAGTTCATGTGTTTCTAGTTATAGTAGAGTGGAAAGTAATTTGTCAATTTTAAAACACTTTTTATTGCGTTTTAAATTGCATTTAAAAAATAACAAGGGTCTATTAAAAAGAAAATTAGTTTGGGAAGATGTTGATTCTTGTTTTAAAGGGAGAATAAAAACGGGAATTATTAACAATTTAAAGATGAAAGAACCAAGAGAGTTTTTAAATAGTGCTTTTCGTATTTTTTCAAACAGGATTAAAACTGAACTTAAAAATTCTATGATTAAAGTAAATGTTGTGTTTTCAGGTTTATTTATAAAACCTCAAAATTTAGAAAAATCCGCTAAACATTTTACAACGAAAAATTCACTAATTGAACCATCTACGAATCTGACTGAATGGTATAAGATACACGTTACTGATAAGATTTTTGTTCAACTTGAAGAATTTCAAGAAAGAGACAGTGGTTGGGCCTTGTGTGAAATTTGGTACTTGAAAGTAAATATTAATTCTTTTAATCCAATAAGCGTGGGGTCTTCCACTTATGTGCCATTGCCTGAATTCATAAAAAAAACTAAAAGTGTTATCAATATTAAAAATAAAGACGTTTATTGTTTTTTGTGGGCTATCATGTGTGCTGTACGTGGACCCAGAAAAGGCAAAAACGTTTCACGCACGTCATCTTATGATCATTTCAGTCACTATTTGAAATATGAGGGAATTCAATTTCCAATTGCTCTAAAAGATATTTCCAAGTTTGAAAGAATGAACAACTTAGCTATTAATGTTTTTTGTTTAAGAAAGAGAGAAATTTTACCCTTATTATTAAGCAAAATAGAATATTTTACAGATACAGTTAATTTACTTATACTACCTTGTAATAACATTGAATTAGAAAACACACAATATTTTCTCGAACCTGCAAACACAACATTTCATTTTGCATGCATAAAAAAATTAAGTGGTTTATTGAATACCCAAATGGGTAATAGAAAACATAAAAAATGGTTTTGCGAGCGTTGTCTCAATCATTTTAAAACTGAACCCATTTTGAAAAAACATTCCAAAGATTGCCAATTATTGAATAAATGTAAAATTACATTGCCAAAGGAAAATGAAAAAATTTTAACTTTTAAAAATTTCTCAAATAAATTATTGGTTCCTTTTGCAATTTACGCAGATTTAGAGAGCATGCTTGTCAAGTATGAAGACAAGCAATGCACTAAGAAATCAAAAAAATATCAAAAACATGAACCATTTAGTATTTCATATTTTCTAAAATGTTCTTATGATGATTCGCTATCGGAATTTCATTCATATAGTGGAGAAAAGTGTCAAGAATGGTTTGTCAGGGAACTTGGCAAAATTGCTTATAAAGTTAATTCAATATATTCAAACCCACAATCTATGATACCTCTAAGTAAACAAGAAAATGAGGCTTATTGTCAAGCAAAAACATGTCATTTTTGTAATGAACCTTTTTTAGGGGATAACTATAAAGAGACCATTGTCATTTAACGGGGTTATTCCGAGGAGCTGCACATAAATCATGTAATTTAAAATTTTCAGATAAAAAAAAACTGTGCCTGTAATATTTTATAATCTATCAGGATACGATAGTCACTTCTTAATCAAGGCCCTTTCTACAGAAGTGAAAGGTATAATTAGTTTGCTTCCACTTAATAAAGAAAAATACATATCTTTCACCAAGTACATTGAAAATTCAGATATCAGCTTTAGATTTATCGATTCATTTCGTTTTATGGCCAGTTCCTTGGAAAAACTAGCATCCTATTTAGAGGATCACCAAAAAACTGTTACAAGATACTACTATCCGGATGATGTTAAATTTAAACTAATGACCAGGAAGGGGGTATTTCCTTACGAATATCTAGACTCTTGGGAAAAACTGCAAGATAACAGTTTACCTCCAATACAGCTATTTTATAGTTCTATTTCTAATTCAAACATATCATCCGAAGAGTATCAACATGCTTCTACGGTGTGGGATACGTTTAAAATTAAAAGGCTTCAAGAATATGCTGAATTGTATCTTAAAACCGATGTCCTACTTTTAGTTGATGTCTTTGAAAACTTTCGCAAAGTCTGTTTGGAAACATATCAATTGGACCCTCTACATTATTATACAGCACCAGAATTAGCATTTGATAGCATGTAAAAAATTAGTGAAGTAAAATTGGACCTCTTAACAGATATTGATATGGTCATGTTTATTGAAAAGGGTATAAGAGGGGGAATTTCACAATGCTCAAATAGATACGCTAAGACTAATAATGAATATATGGGGGCAGAATATAACCCTGACAAACCATCTAGCTATCTCATGTATTTCGATGTTGTAAATTTATATGGTGCTGCTATGAGTTATCCTCTGCCTACTGGAGACTTTCAGTGGGTTGAAGATATCTATCAGGAAACAAATATTTTAGATGTAGCCGATAATAGTGAATATGGGTATATTTTTGAAGTGGACCTTTATTATCCAAAAGAGTTATTTGAAACACATAAGGATTTACCACTCTGTCCTGAACATTTAGTACCACCAACTTCAGCTACTTCACTTCCCAAACTATTAACCACTCTTTATGATAAGAAACGTTACGTTATTCATCACAAAAATTTGCAGCTAGTCACCAAATTGGGTCTTAAAATTGGAAAAATTCATAGGTATTTAAAATTTAAACAATCTCCATGGCTAAAAAAATATATAGACCTAAATACTACTCTCAGAATAAACAGTAAAAACGAGTTTCAAAAAAAAATTTCTTTAAATTGATGAATAACGCACCATATGGAAAAACAATTGAAAATGTACGCAAATATCGTGATATAAAATTAGTTTCGAAATGGTCAGGCAGATATGGTGCAAATTATTACATTTCACAACCTAATTTTCACAGTTGTGAAATTTTTACAGAAAATCTAGTCTTAATCGAAATGAACCGATTAAACATAAAATTTAATAAACCAATATTCATCGGTATGTCTATTTTAGATATTTCAAAAACCAGAAATTCCAGTCTAATGCTAAATTAATGTACACTGACACTGACAGTCTTATTTATCTATTTTCAAATTATAATATTTATGACTGCATTAGGGAAAATATACATATGTTTGATACGTCAGATTACCTTAAAGACAACGTATACAATATTCAACAAAAAAATAAAAAAGTTTATGGGCTAATGAAGGATGAATGTTGTGGTCAGGTTATGACTGAATTTATCGGCTTGCGTTCTAAAATGTATTGTTTTAAAACTTTTAGTGATAAAGACAGCGCTGCAAACAAAGAAAAAATTGTTAAAAAAGCTAAGGGTATTCAATCTTCAGCATTGAAACAAATTTCTTTTCATGATTATTATCAGTGTCTTTTTAACAATACTACCATCGATATTGCGCAAAATTTTATTAGATCCAAAAAGCATAACGTATTTACTATTAATCAAATTAAAACCGCTTTGAGTCCTTTTGACGACAAGCGAATAGTTAACTACACGAACTATTATCGACAGTTAAATACAGACACTCTACCGTGGGGATATAACAATGTTTAGTTTCATTTATTCTTCTTTTGTTACGGGTAATCAACTATATTCAAAAATTCCGTCTCATCCAGTTAACAGGTAAATAGTTATATCTTAAATATAAATGCAATATTTAAATTGAAAATATTATTTCAGACCACGACTGATATCAAATATTTGGAGGCAAATGATCGCAAAAGATTTCACAACTTGACCCCTGTCAAATATACTCCCGCTGCTACTACAAGACAGAATAAACGGATTAAATTAAATGTCGGATCACAACGAAAACACGAACAATTAGCTACAGTTTACTGTCACCTCTGTAAGCTACATTTTTGCTTTTCTCAGGAATCAATTCGCATTCACAGAGCACAGTCATTTGTTGGAACGACGTCGGAACTTGACTTGTACTGCAAGGAATCAATACCCCAGTCATAGAATTGTTTTTTTTGTTATAGCCACATCATAGCTGTCCCATTCCCACCAAACAACAGTTTTTGGATACCAAAAGTAACCTCGTGACAAACGAAATGGACAAATGTTTTCATCTGTATCAAGCACAGCCACAAGATGATTGGGGATGGCGACAGATGGATGAAGATTATTTCGATGCTAACATCAGTGACAACTCGACTCAAAATTACTGGACCAGAATTAAAATGGAAACTTCGTACAATATTGCACAATTTGTTTTTACGAAAGAAAGAAAAGAAAATTTCAAGAATAGTGTATTTATTAATATTGTTTTAATAAACATTATTTGAAAGGATTGACTTTTTTTATATTTCTATCTGAAAATTTAAATAAATCCAAATTATTTCAAAGTTGAGTTTTATTCCATTATCTTAATAGA
Organism: Kuschelorhynchus macadamiae; assembly: GCA_030620095.1. Taxonomy (NCBI): domain Eukaryota; kingdom Metazoa; phylum Arthropoda; class Insecta; order Coleoptera; family Curculionidae; genus Kuschelorhynchus; species Kuschelorhynchus macadamiae. Next base: position 104,174 of record JAUTXW010005247.1, on the reverse strand, counting down.
AAATTAGACCAGACTCGAACTCTTGTGGCTCGAACACATTAATTTTAAATAGTTGAAAACAAATCTCGTTATATTAATTATTTTAAGCGCTATACGTTTTTTATCGTTTATTATTCGAAATAAATATTTAACTTATCTATAAAACAACTTTTTATTGCTCATCTCAATACTACACAAACATCTCCTTAACTACATCCTCGACCTTTTCTTATCTGCGAACCTGACCTCTAGTCTTACGTCGAACATATTAATTAACAGAAATCAATTCTCGGTACTCGACCTTTTCTTATCTGCGAACCTGACCTCTAGTCTTACGTCGAACATTAACAGAAAAACAATTCTCGGAATTCGGCGAGGCGAGGCTCGGCTCTTGTGATGACGCGAGGCTCGGCGAAGCTCGCTTCTTGGAAGTTTTTTTCAAAAATAACACCTGCCTGTGCAAACCAGGTGTCACGCTTAAGACAGGTGCACAAAAGTGACAGGTAAACACTTCTTGCAGGCTGGTGAGCCGAAGAGCTCCTGGGACCGATCGGTGGTCAAGATGCCATCGAGGTGCCCAGGACCGCCCCTGCTATACTACTACTGACGGTGGCCCACGGACTTGTTCTACTGGGGAGGGGTTGTACTCAAAAAATTTTTTATATTTTTCCGAGAACACGGACAATCCTGAAGGGTTTCCCCACCAGGGATGCCATGTTCTACTGGCGAAGGGGTTTGTATCGAAAAATTTTTTAATTTCCCACTGAACATAGCTGTTCTCTGATGAGTTTCCCCACCAGATATGCCATGTTCTCGTGGGCGTTTGATTCTATTCGAATTTGTTCGAAATTTGGGCGGAGCTACAGTCCTGTCACCTTGTCTTTCCCCTGCGGGGACACTGAGCTCCATTTCTTCGTTAGTAAACAGGGAATACAAACTCCCTTCCCTGTGTCCTGTAGTCTTTTTGTTATGTAAGGACCTGCGGTCCTGTTGTTTTTTGTCATTTGTTCTGTCGCCGCCTTCGCATCTGGAAAGAAGGTCGACTTCAGATTTCCCACCCAGACTCTGACGGTCAGGAGAGAAATTCAACTCAAATAATGAATAAGTTTTTCTGTTATTAATATGTTTTTTAAGTTCTAACGAACTGTCAGCATAAATAGTATGCAGAGATTCGCGCTCGCGGCTACTATCGAGCAACAGGGTTTCATCTGGTTTGTTATGTTTAGTTAATTCAATTTTAGATTTGAATTTATTATTTATAAGAGATGAATTGTATTGATACTCTCTTTCACGGGGTACCTCCATGGAGAGGTTCTCCATGTAGGTAGCTCCGTCAAAAGTATCCACTAAATATGTCCTAAAGGATTGGTCATGGTTGTCATAGTACTCAGGGGCATTGAAAGGCAAGCTTGGTAAGCTTGCCGGGCACCCACCACTCACCCGGGGAATTTTAGAATGTTCGTTCCCCTCGCCAGGAAAGAGATTGAGCATAGGCTCAAGAAGGGGGACGGTGTTGCTGGGCGAATGGACTTCTGAACTACCACCCTCGGGAACTACACCAGAAGTTGGAGTAGCCATTGGTAGTCAGTTGTAAAAAATTTTAATTTAAAGATTCAAAGTCCGGACTTGCCGAACAAACAATTTAGGGAGCAACGGGAGTCAGTCGGGGGAAAGTCACTTAAAACTAAAGTAACATAACCCGAGCGGAGTCCTATCCCTAAGTCTAAATTTTTATTTACAAAAATCTTATGGATTTATTTACTTAAAAACTCCTATCAAATATGGCCTTGGCCGTGTGTAGGCTTTGCTAAGTCCTTACACCACTAAATATTCCACCTTTCGATTTTAAGTTGAAACGTTCAAAGAAAGCACTACGCACTGTCACTATTAGTGTTCATGTAGGTACTTTGGCGTATAAGTTTATTGTTTATAATTTATTGTTTATTATGAAGTCAATGTTGAGATTTACGCAAAGTTCGCTCAACAGTCTTTTGCCAAAACAACTAGTAATTGACCACAATTACTAGAACTGTCTTTTTGCTCACTTTCGGTAATCAAGAAAAAATCAAAGAGAATAACAAATCTCTCGTATTTGCTATTTGTTTATCAAAATCAAAATAAACACTGTGACTGCTAAGTAAAGTCTTTTAGTTACAACTTTTGAATCAAAATACAATCTATCTTAACCTAGTCGAACTAATTAAGTGAATATCTTTTTATTTACACTAAATTTTAATTTATTTATTATTATTAATAAAGTCAAAATTAGGTAAAATCTTAGTCTTATTTAAATGCTGGCAAAGCTATTTAAAAAATTTAAAAATCAAAATTAATATTTTCAAAATTAAAAGTTAAAATCAAAACTCAAAAAGATATTCTTTTCAAGCTTGCCAAAAGTCCCTATCTAATAGTCCACTCGGGTCACACACCGCTTGGGATATTAGACGCGAAAATGTTGTAATATTTAATTATTGAAAAATAAAAATTAAAATTAATATTTTGTTAAAGTTAAAGTTTATGATATTTTATATAATATATACAAAGTCACGAATATATATATCAAATCAAATCAAATATGTCAAAATCAAGAGCACGGTTTTTGCTAAGTGTTCCTTAGAATAAACAATCCTCTACACTTAAGAGAGATTGAGGAACTGACGTGCTATGTCTCTGGAGGGATTGTTAAGTTTTAAAAGAGATCGGATTCACCAAGCGTACTTAATGCTAGGGTCCTATCTTACCTAATACAAGATCAAGTAAATTATTATTTATAATTTGTTTAAACAATTAACTTTGGTTACAAGAGAATATCAAATTCAGGTTTGTCACAATCAGTAAATTTACAAAAAATATGATTCGCCCAATTAAGGGTAGATCATAAAATACAAATCAAATAAAATATACAATGTTACAAGATAGTAAAAGTTTGCAGTCAAAAATCGGTAAGTCAAAAAATTTATAAGTTATAAAAATGTTTAAAAATCAGTGAGCAATTCGTTAAAATTTAGAGTGAAAATAGCAAATTCAAATTTCCCAAAATAAGCAAAGGTAAACAGGTCTACGTTTCAAAAATTGAGTGATAATTTATGCCAGAAGTTACAGAGTTTTAACTTTAACACTTGAACACTAGTTAGGCTAAGGTTTTGAGCAAAGAATGGAAACTTGATCTGGAGAAAAACTGAGCTTGGAGAACGCTTAGAGGAGAAGGAGACCAGAGGCACAGCTACTTACAACTTTTTCCTCGCGCAATTTAGACAGCCAGTTATGTTTCTTCCAGATGCCTCCTGCTAGGCCATAAATCAAGAGAACCAGATTTAAGACCCGAGGACGATCTTCACAATCAGAGCTCTACTAAGAACCTTAGTGCAATGGAACTTTTCGAAGCTAAGATCCGGCGCAATCCAACGTTGGGAACAAAGTGCAAGATTCCTCTAGTAGGCTTCGGCTGTATCACTCAGAAGGGCAAAAAGAAACGCACTATTAACACTGCTTCCGACGCTTAGGAGGGTATATGAATATATGCTTATTTCACACACGAGATTAACACGTATACTGTTCGTTAAGAGATGATCGAATGCTATTGAAACAAAAATCTGTCTATATTTATACTAATCGAAGTTTGACGTCACGGCGACACCCTTTTGCACGCTCTGGACCAATCCTGTTGATTGTGGGCGGAGTCCCGTGAACGAAACTGGTGCATTTTCTGTTCATTTTCGAACAAGATTTTCTTGAAGGAACATCTCCCTGGAAACTTTAAAGTCCCGTGGGATCTTTGTTTTTGAGAATTTTCTCAGTTTGGGATTTTTCCCTAGAATAGTATCACTTTATACGTATTCTAACCAAGTTTCAGATTTTTATTACAACTTTTTTCTTTTTGCAAATAAAAAATTCGTACAGCCTTAAAACTTTGTTAAACGATAGTTCTTTAGTTAATATTTATTCCTGTGAAAAATCAGATTTTTTCTATTAGCCGTTTTATAGATATTGGACATATTCACCAGGTCCTGGTGCATTACTTCCAACGTCGATTTCTTGGTTTTCTAGTTGTTTTTTCTAAAAAGGTTTTATTATATAAAACTCTTCTTTTTGTATGGGCTTTCATCCTGTGAAGGTCCCAAGTTGATATCTTTAATTTAATCCAAGTCCAAAAAAGTGAAAAATTTTGTTCGCAAAAATTTTCCTATTTCCTTGAAAATTTAATATGTTGTAGTTTAAATAATTGGGAAACTTTTTTGTCTAGTGACTTTTTTACGTCCGAAGTCGCGTTTAGGCGCTACGGACGTAGCGTCCTTTTTCAGGAGTGGCATCTGCGACGCCTATCTTCTTTTGTTCATAATTTCGTCAATTCTTAATATATCCTTTTGAAATTTGGGTACAAGGTGGCCCTAAGGGGTCTCTTTCGACTAGTCCTTACGGCACTTGTCTGTCTGGTTTAGAAAAAATTTTATTTAAGATTGAAATTGAAAAATTAAAATTTAACGAACTCTAATTTTTGAATTTTTTCCTTTAAAGCTAATTTTATCTGTTATTTCTGAACGGATTTTAATCATTCTTTTACTGAAATGTGTGTTTTGATAAGGCCTTTTTGGGGATGTTAAAAGTTTTGTAAAATATTTAGTTTTTAGATTTTGAAAAATTTTAAACGTTGAATTTTAGGTAGAAATAAAGGTGTTTTTGTAAAGATTTTTATATGAGCGTGAAGCGCATATACTAGAGATTATTTGTACAAAGTTTTATTTAATTATTTTGATTAGAAATATTTTTAATTAAATTTTATACTTATAGAATTTCTGGAATCGATCAGACCAATCCGATTGTAGCGTGGTTGAATCTGATTGGCTGAAAGACTTGAATGCTTTAAAATGATTGGGTGGAATGTTTCCATCGAATTTTCTAGATTAGGTGTGGTTACGTTTGTTATTCGATTTGGTTCGAAGCTCTAGAAGATGAGTTCTAGGCCTGTTTCCAATGTCTAATGCATGTAAATACATAGGAAATTCATTTTTCTTTATTTTGGCCTAATTTTACTTGTAGAATTTGGTTAATTTCGGCAAAAAATGTGATATTACGACATGCTGTTAATACATTATATACAACTACATTGGTGGTTTTGTGCGTTTTTAGGATGTTTGCAAAATTATTTTTGAAAAATATTTACCTGCTTTTTTAAAAAGAGAATTTTACCTGTATATTTTCTGGTATGGCCCGGCCGATCCTGCCGCTTCTGAGGATCCGTCACTGACTTAAACTCATAAGTTTAAAATACAAATCGTGAAAACGACTCTTAATTCTTCCTGAGTGTGAGAGCCATAGCAGTCTTTTTACAATAACTTTTGAACGGTAGACATTTCATTACATTCGCGTTCAATATTCTTTTTAACAAACGTCCGCTTCGTGGCTGTTTGTTACTATGGCTCTCACACTCGAGGACGAAAACCTGGTGTGGGTCGTGTCATTTCAGAAAACCGTGTTTTTTGAACTTATGGTGGGTATATTTCGGAAACTATTAGATATAGGGCGATTAATTTGACATGTGTTTTTAGAGAAGACATAGATCTACACGATTTGTTTGCATATTTTTCTGTACCACATTTAGTACCGGAGATGTGGTACCGCGAAGTCGACCAAAAAAGTCAACTTGCATGTAACACGGTTCAGGTCGCGATCTTCGATTTTTTTTGTCGAACCTTTTTGGAACGATAGCTCTTCGGGACCTACAGAACCCTATTGTATTTGGTTGAGATTCGAACCCGTTTCGTGATTTTACGATTTTTTTCCGTTCGAAAAAAGAGTGTTTTGGGGCGCTTATAGCTCGAACTGTGTGCGCCCTAGCGACATTTTTCATTGGAAATATAGAGGAGAACAAAAACCTGAATGCATCTCTGTCAGAAAAATGACCGGAAGGTAGAAATTTTTCGGAAAAAAAACTTTTATTTGATACATTTTGTTTTTTATAGAAAAAAGCAAGCGTCCTGGCGGAATACTGATTACGGCATTGAAAAGTTACACAAAATGAAATATCGGTGAAGGATTTTGAGTATGTACAGGGGGTGCAATTACTAAATAAAAATGTGTAAATTTTCCCAAAAATTGGTACACTTTTCCACAGTACCCTGTATTACAAGAAAGCTAATACACCTAGTGCGTGGGGTATTTTTTTTACGAAACTAGATACCCGTATGTAGATTGTGGCCAAATTTCAAAATTTTAGCATACATGGTTAAATTACTGCAATTTCTGAAAGTTGAAACTTTAAAGTCCAAATTTAACCTCACTGTGGGGCTTATTGTAAACAGTAATCGGAATTATTTCCTGACAGAAGGATAGAGCGTTTATTTGGCTACAAAAACTTCTATAATATTTTCTTCTAGCTACTGGGGAAATAGGTGAAAATTCGAATTAAAGGAAAAAGTGTACGGTTTTGGGCATAATTTTTTGGTTTCTCTGAAATGATCAAAAATTTCAAAACATCCATTCATACTTGACTTTCGCCGCTGTCAGAAGTGCAATTGAATAAATATTTAAGTAAAATTATTTAAATAATTACTCAAAAGAGATTTCTTGGGTATTTTTAAAATTTGGCAGCATAAAATTTGAATGTTTTTTAGTACGTATAGGATAATAGGATAATACTTTCCCCAATTTTATAAGATATCTCTAAGAAAATTAGCTGTCATTCTCGATTGCATGCATTACCTCGATATTCGATTAATAAACGTGCTATTCGATTATCCTTTTAGGATCAGTTAGAGCAGCAGAATATTTGCATCTAACTGGATACGAGATAGATGCATTTTTTAGTATATAGTCCGGTATGTTTATGTATTTTGGGAGGGTTTTTTAGGATATGGGCATAGAGTTTCTAATTTTTTTATGCTGGTATATGTTTAGCATAGGAAATGTAATGAAGTTCAGTATTATACTTTCGGAAAAGTAGTAAAGTTTATATTATTTTATACAGGGTCAGTAGGTAGGACATTTTTTTAAAAATTGTGTTTTTTTCTTAGTGAAACTTTTCGGTACAAGACATTAATTAAAGCATTTTGCTTTCGCAGCTGCAATTTTTTCAATTTTTTTTTCTTTACTGGTATGTTTTAAGATTTAAAATTGGCATTATAAGTTATTGGTAATCATGGATTTATTGAATTTTTGTCCCTGGCACAAGTTTTCAGTACAGAAGTATAGCATATACAGAGGCAGTAGGACATTTTCTTTCTTTAGAAATCCTAGTTTAAAAGCTGTATTTTTTTTCCTAGTGAATTATTTCGGTATGGAATATCGATTGAAGAGATTTGGATAATAAATTTAGAAAATTTAGTTTTTGCAGCCATGAAGCCATTTTTTTTCTTTACCTAAACTTTTAAAGGATTTAATTGGAGTTTCGATAATAGATAAAATATTTCTTGTAACTTTTACGGTTGTAATTTATTACAAAAAATATTTTAATAGCTATTGAAAACTGGTTTACCTAGTGACTCCTTAAAATTTTTATATAGGTACGGTTTTTACAGATTTAAGTAACTATTAGTGGCGTTTTTTTTTGTTTATAATATTTTGAGGGCTTAAAAATCGATATTCTCCTTGTGGCTTTTGAACTGCTTAAAATTTTTAAATATCGTTTTCACAGATCCATGAAACTTTTAGTGGTTGTAATTTTTAAAAATATTTTGACAGTTAAAACAAATTCCTCTGGACTTTTAAACTTTTTAAAAACGTTTTTCAGAGTTTTTTCTAATTTTTTATAATGTAATTTAATAAAAAGAAAATTCGACATTTGCCAAAAAAAATGGTTGTATTTTCGTAAATTTTAAACTTATTAAAAAAAATTTGTGTGGATTATATGATCCCATGTAACTTTTAGAGGCGCAATTGTTTTGAAAAAAATATTTTAACAGCTGTTAAAATAAAAGTTTTTCCCGTGACTCTAAACTATCTGAAATATTTAAATACGGTTTTTTACAGTTCCATGTAACTTTTAAAGGCGTTCTTTATTTAAAAAAACATGCTGAGTTGTAAAAAAACGTTTTTCCCCACAACTTCTAAATTCCTTAAAATAGTTAAAAACGTTTTTCATTGTTCCATGTAGCTTCCTGAGGCGCAGTTTATTAAAATAAAATATTTTCACAGCTGTCAAAAAATGTTTTAAGTTTCCTTGTCTTTTGAATTGCTTAAAATTTTTAAATACGGTTTCTACAGTTCTATGGGGCTTTTAAAGGTTTTATTAAAAAATATATTTTGAGAGTTGTCAAAAAGCCTGATTTTTCTTTTACCTTTTCTTCTACTCAAAATTTGTAAATACAGTTTTTATTGTTTTTTGTAAGTTTTAGTCTCACAATTTTAACAGCTGTCAAAGAAAATTTTTCGTTGACATCTGAATTTTTTAAATAATGTAGATGTGGTTTTTTATACTTTGAATTTATATCAGAACAATATTTTGGCGGCTGCCAAAAAATCTAGTTTCTGTTTGTTTGCTTTAAATCAGATTTTTACATATTTTATGAAAATATATTTTTTAATTACGTACAATATATGTAGCCGCGTTTTATGTATAGAATTTTTAACAAATGTTAACAGTTCTATAAATAAAACGTGACTGTTTGCTACTACGGATTTACGTGACGATGTCGTGTTTTTTTTTCAGAAAACTGTGTTTTTCGATTTTTCGGAAATCGTATTTCGGAAAATATTATAGATAGGTCCATTAATTTGACTGGTATTGTTGTGGGAGACGTGTTTCTTAGAGTCCAGGTTTAAAACTTTTCTGTGCCATATTTGGTACCGGATATGTGGTACCGAAAAGTCGAAAAAATTGCCTTGTACAGCACGGCTTTCGTTACATTTTCGCGGCTGTTTTCATTGGTCAATGTATCAAACCGATTTATTTATAATCGGCAAGGAACCCATTTTATGGACTTATAATATACAGTATTACATTTAAGAAACCAAAGTTCATTGATATCAGAAAATCTAAACACCATGTATATTTGCATACAACACTAGATAAAAATTCGCACAATTCGAAAAAAAAAATTTATTGATAATTTTTTTGATATCTACAGACATGAAAGTTGATGCTCTTCACATAGAACAATTTACTGTTCCGTAATGATTCAATTATTAGTCACTAGATGGCGTTTTTTCGTAATTCTTCAAATAATACGGATTTTCTGAAAAAAATCAAATGGTATGATATTGCTCTTTTGTCAAAATTTAATATAGGTCATTAAACGGAACTGAATATTTAAATAAAAATTCCAGGTCCGTATTTAAATTAAAAAATTGATGATGGTCGTATGAATCCGAAACGTCGGATTGAAAAACCAACCCTACCACTTTGTAGAAGAAAAAGTGACAATGATCAAGTGAAAATTATGTGTATCTGTTATTTCAACTGAGCCTGAAGTGATCACATTATTTTTTTAAGTGGCAACCTGTATATTTTTACAACATTTGCAATTTACGTGAAATTTCCTCTCCAACGATGTTTCATAAGTTAGATTTTGCTCAAGGAATCGATATTTTGTATGCATTAATATAAGGAATTCGAATACTTCATATAAGTATTTTATTAAACCTTAATTATTAATTTTAACAAATAATATCTAAATACTAACTAAAAACATGATTATTTTATAAGATGTTCCAAGTGTTGCCCATTAACCTCGGTACATACTCAGCTCTATACATTAGTTCACGTGAGGTATCTGATTTTAACACAGCAGGGTTAATTGCCCTACACTCATCTGTGGTCCTTATTTTGAAGTCTTTTAAGTCGTTAAGAGGTGTTCTGTAGACTCGTTCTTTAAGGTGTCCCCACAAGAAATAATCTAATCCAGTCAAATCTGGGGATCTTGGTGGCCACTTGATCGGCCCATTTGTTCTAATTTATTTTCCAGGAAAGGCTTGCTGAAGATACTCTGCTACGATTCGACCATTATCGGCGGGTGCCTCATCTTGTTTAAAGTACATATCATGGCGCACTGCTAAAGGGACATTTTCAAAGTAATGAGACCATTCTTCGACAAGAAATTCTAGATATCTCTCAGAATCTTTCAAAAAATTTTGGACCAATTTTTGGACCAATAATTTGTTTGCATTTTCTTTGTCCAAAATAGCACACCAAACGTTTGGCCTCTTTCAGAATACGCTGGATGGAAGCACGTCGTTTTCTTTCTCAATATCCCGAATAGAAATATGGGGATCTAGGTGTATTCTTCCTAGAACGGCACAGTAGTCGCAGTAGTTGCTCCTCATTTGTTGCGGTTTTCGTTTTACCAGTTCGCTTTTTCACAAGGGAACCACTCGAAGCTAGGTTGGAGGAAAGACGGATGAAGAACATAGCGCTTGGCTGGACCCGATTTGGAAATCGTTCACGGTATAACTGTAATGCTATTTCTCCTACACTCACCATAAATTAATATCATATCTAGTGTATGTTTATTCGAGTACGAATTTTTTTCCATTTTAAAGTTTAAAGTTAGTGACACAAAGAACTAATTTTTTTAATAATTATAACATATTGACAAACGTTTCCATGGTAACTGATTTTAATTGTTCTAAGCCGCCATAATAATCAGAGCCCCACCACACTTCCCAAACGAATTATGGGAGAGTTAGAAATCTGGTGTAACTTTGATAATTCGTGTTTCGGTTAATAATTTACCGATTTAAAAAAATATTTTTTTTTCGAAAAGCTCCTTGTTTCTGTTATGTGTTATATTAGCGTAGGGTTGAAATACACTGTATTATGCAACTAACTTTAAAAAGTGCGACGTGATCTAAATGTAAGAAAATTTTAGTTTAATTTTTGACATAAACGGGCATATCAATTTGCCTTATTTTAATTGTGCCGTATCTACACATAGGTTCTTAGTTATATTATCATTCTAGGTTAAGTTATTTACTTAACATACAACAACATAACAAAAATGCTAGTAGGATAACAGTTATGGAATAGGTAAAGGATTGAACTGATCTTAGAGACTTAATACCTGGAATTTGAGATATTACTCTGATTTTCTTGGATGCTTTGATGACGGGGAAACAAGAAATTTATAAGTCATCACCTAAATGTATTTTCTTAATTAATTTTTCATTTTAAACGCTATTTTGTTGATAAAAAGAAAACAATTTTCCTTCAACACTTTCCAAAATTAAAAATAAACAGTTTTTTTCTGAAAAATTCAAATAACAGGTATTTTGCATTTTAACCCTAAGCCTACATTTCCACACAACAGAAACCAGGAGCTTTCCGACAAGAAAAGGATTTTTCAAAATCGGTAAATTATGAACCGAAATACCAGCATTCACAGTTGTATATTTTCGACAAACCTTAGTTAGGAAAATTCCAGAGAAAATTGGCATTTTCACACTGATTTCTCTTGGCCGATATACCCATGAATATATACCTATTTTCCCCATAATTGTGTGATCAACGGTTACCGAGTTAAGGCCGGCCTCCTTTCTTAGTTGTACACCTGGTGTATTTGGAAACTAATTATTGTTGTTAAAAATCCATTCCTTACGCAAAATCTAACTTGTGATAGATCATTGAAAAGGAAATTTCACGTAGATTACAAATATTAAAAAAAATATATAGATTGTCATTAAAAAAAAATTATGTGATCACTTCTGGTTAAACCAGATATTCTACTGGAACACGTTATCTAAGACACCCGGTATAATTCACGCAGCAAAACAAATCTAACTAAAGAACGAGATGAAACTGAATATAGCGGCGTTCAAAGTTCACTCGTCGATAAAGTGCTAGTTTTCGTTTAACAATTTTTTCTATTAATTTTGATACTGGGTAAAAGCGATATAGGTCGATAATTGACAGGATTTTCCAGGTCTCCACGGTTATACAGAGGTTTAACTAACGCCGTCTTCAGACTATCCGGAAAGACACCTCGTTCAAATGAAATATTAATTACTAATACCAGTATATGCAAAACGTTAACTGGAAGATTTTGAAATATTGTTAGTGGGGCATCGTCAATACCTGCAGATATTTTATTTTTTATTTCATAGAGAATATAGAGTCTGTATCATATAAATAAAAAGTTTTCGCCACAGATATATTTTTTAGAAACATTAAAGGGTCAACACATGGCTTTAATTCTGCCATTATTTCTGTGCAATCGAATAATATTTGTTTATCATAGTAGAGTCAAGTTCTACATGTGTTGATGAAGATCCAGCATGCCCCTTCAGTTCATTAACAATATACCAACTTTCCGTAATTTTATTTCCTGCCTCATTAATCCTTTTCTTATAGTAAAATTTCAGTTTTAATTATGCGCTTAAAGATAGTTTCATTTATTAAAATACTTAATTAAATTAAGAAATCTTAGATTTTATGATAATATTCTAATACATTGTGTTATCCACAACTTTTTTGTTCTTTTTTTTTTCTAAGCTTTTTTTAAGAGGAAATTGTTTATCAAAGAGTTCTACTATGTGTTGATTAGACATTTCCAGGGGATCATGATCATTTAGAACTATGTTCCAGTTGATTTTATTTTATTCAGTTTTAAATATATTGAAGTTAGGTGCACTATAAATTCTTTTACTATTATTGCCTCATGGTCAGAAAGGCCAGGTGATATTACAGATATGTTACAAAGCTCATCCCTAGACACATTCGTGCAGAAATTATCTATAAGTGAACTAGATACATTTGTCACGCGAGTTGAACATTTAACAAGCATATCCAGATTAAAAGAACTAAACAGAGAGGTCCTGTACATTTACAGAATCTTTATGATCAAAATTTACATTGAAATCGCCAGCTAATATGATTTTTGCATTCATAGGAAGAAACGATATTAGTACTTCCAGTTTTATCAAAAATTCTTTTACAGAACTCCTAGGAGGTCTGTAAACACACACAATAAAGAAATCTGAACTCTTGTTATAAACTATAGAAAATTCAAATGTACCCTCTATAAGCATAAAATTGGACTTGTGTCTAAATGTGTTAAATGAAAATAATCAGAAAATTCCATATTTAGTAAAATAATTGTCCCTCCATACCCAGACTCCTCTTTACAAAAAGAAGAAACCACCAGGTAATTGGGAAGATAACCAAGTTCAGTAGGTTTCAACCAATATTCTGTTATCATTAATATAGGGTAATTTTGTAAATCAAGGAATACTTATACTTGTCAATCTTATTGCGAATTGATTGTATATTTAAAGTAAGAAATGTAATGCTATTTTTATTTATTTTATTGTTGTATGTATATGATGGGGGCTCTAAAAATGTTTTAGTAACAAAATTATTTGTTTTTCTGCCTCTGAAAGTGACTTCTGCAGGTTGTTACGCTCCTTGAGGCGAATAATCGAAACACCAGATATTATCTACTGTACACCTATCAAAGGTCGCCGGTAATTGGTTTCCGCGTTGGAATGTAAATGCCAACAAATATCTCACATACTTGAACAATTTACGTAAACCCTTAATATTTAAGTATATACTAAATATACTTCAACGAGTTTTTTGTGAGCATTGGTAAAGAACTGTCATCTGCGACACCCACAGTTGCCTTGCAGGAAGAGGAAGGTAGCAAATCAAGCTCGTTTTTCTTCACTCCAGTCACTATCCATAAAGTGGAAACAATCATACAGGGTCTGGAAGGAAATAAGGCCCCAGGGGTTGATAATATTTCAGTTCGAAGTGTAAAAGAAGTGAAGCGAGAAGTCTCCTATTGACAGCTCTGGTAAATCTATCATTTACCAATGGGATGGTTCCTGATAAGCTTAAGATTGCTAGGGTGCGTCCCTTGTTTAAAGGTGGTGAATCTGAGGGTTCAGTAAAATTATGGAAACAACAGTCCACTAAACTTAAATCTAAATAAAAACAATTTTTTTATGAAGGGCAGTACGGTTTTCGTGAATCCAGTGACACCGAAATTGCAGCAATTGACCTAATCTCTGATATTCTCTCTCTGTTTACGAAAGGCATTTGATACTGTTCATCATAGTATCTTACTTAGAATTCTTGCTAACTTAGGAATAAGGGGTGTTGTCTATGATTGGTTTTATAACTATTTATTAAATAGGAAAAAGTGTGTCTCAGTAAATGATGTATGTTCAGGCTACAAAAATATCTCTAGTGGGGTTCCCCAGGGTTCTATCATGGGGCCAACTCTTTTTTTTTTATTTACATTAATTCAATTGCAAAATTAAAACTGCGTGAACTAGTAAAGTTGTAATGACACAACTTTAGTATACTTTAAAAAGAAAAAGGGGGAAATTGTACACTTAATTAAGGAAGATATCTTAAAAATAATACGTTGGTTAAACTCTCACAAGAGAAATCTTAATATATGTTTATTTCTAAAAGAAATTCCAATTACAACCAGCCCATTCAAGTTGGCAATTTCAATTTACAATATAGATCTGAAATAAAATATCTGGGCCTGATAATTGTTGAAAAACTCTCCTGTTAGTTCTATTTGTAAAAAAATTCTATATACGTGGGTTTGTTATATAGAATTGGCTATATTTTGTCTCAAGAAACGCTAAAACTTTTTATTTCGCCAACATTTACAATCATTTGCATTATTTAGCTTCGGTATATGGAACAGCTAACAACAAAATTTCCAAACTCTCCAAAATAAAGCACTGAAAAATATATTTAGACTTCCCTTATACAAGATGTGCATATATATATATATATATATATATATATATATATATATATATATATATATATATATATATATATATATATATATATATATATATATATATATATATATATATATATATATATATATATATATATATATATATATATATATATATATATATATATATATATATATATATATATATATATATATATATATATATATATATATATATATATATATATATATATATATATATATATATATATATATATATATATATATATATATATATATATATATATATATATATATATATATATATATATATATATATATATATATATATATATATATATATATATATATATATATATATATATATATATATATATATATATATATATATATATATATATATATATATATATATATATATATATATATATATATATATATATATATATATATATATATATATATATATATATATATATATATATATATATATATATATATATATATATATATATATATATATATATATATATATATATATATATATATATATATATATATATATATATATATATATATATATATATATATATATATATATATATATATATATATATATATATATATATATATATATATATATATATATATATATATATATATATATATATATATATATATATATATATATATATATATATATATATATATATATATATATATATATATATATATATATATATATATATATATATATATATATATATATATATATATATATATATATATATATATATATATATATATATATATATATATATATATATATATATATATATATATATATATATATATATATATATATATATATATATATGTATATATATATATATATATATATATATATATATATATATATATATATATATATATATATATATATATATATATATATATATATATATATATATATATATATATATATATATATATATATATATATATATATATATATATATATATATATATATATATATATATATATATATACATATATATATATATATATATATATATATATATATATATATATATATATATATATATATATATATATATATATATATATATATATATATATATATATATATATATATATATATATATATATATATATATATATATATATATATATATATATATATATATATATATATATATATATATATATATATATATATATATATATATATATATATATATATATATATATATATATATATATATATATATATATATATATATATATTATATATACATATATATATATTTATATCTACATATATATATATATATATATATATATATATATATATATATATATATATATATATATATATATATATATATATATATATATATATATATATATATATATATATATATATATATATATATATATATATATATATATATATATATATATATATATATATATATATATATATATATATATATATATATATATATATATATATATATATATATATATATATATATATATATATATATATATATGTATATATATATATATATATATATATATATATATATATATATATATATATATATATATATATATATATATATATATATATATATATATATATATATATATATATATATATATATATATATATATATATACAGGGTGAGTCGGGAGGATCGCCCCAAACTCCAGGAGTGTGTTCTATGAAAGATACTGATTTAAAAAAACTCATATGTTCTTATTCGATTCTCATTTGTTTTCAACTTACAGCATAAATTAGAATATAAACAAGATCTAACAAATTAACGTTTCAATCATTAGATTTCATCATATTAAATGTTCAAAAATGCCCCCATTGAGCTCTAAACATTTTCGGCTTCGTCTACGTAGGGCACCTGTTGCTCTTCTAATTGCCTCATGCCTTTCTTTAATTTCATCTGCAATATTTCTGATACGCTGAATAAGTGCTTTTCGAGTGTCCACTCTCACTTTGTACACTTCATTTTTTAACCAGCCCCATAAACAGAAATCGAGTGGAGTGAGGTCAGGAGATCTTGGAGGCCAAATAATAGGACCACCGCGACCAATCCAACGCGTTGGAAACCTCCCGTCTAAGTGTTGCCTGACTTGATGTGCGAAATGTGCTGGAGCTCCATCATGCTGGAAGTACATTTGCCTTCTGATGTTTAGGGGAACATCCTCCAGTAGTCCTTGTAATTCATTTTCGAGAAATTCACAATAGTAGTCCCCTGTGAGGCGATTTTCCAAAATAAAAGGGCCAATGACATAACTATCTATCATACCACACCATACGTTTACCGAGAACCTATGTTGAAAGTTGCTCTCGACTGTTGCATGCGGATTTTCCTCTGACCAGACATGGCAATTGCGACTATTATTAATACTGTCACGAGTAAATGTTGCTTCGTCCGTGAAAAGTATGCGCGATATAAGATGACGATTATTATCTATCCACCGACATAACTCCATACGTTTGGCAAAATCTTCTGGCTGTAGGTGTTGGATTTTTTGTAAATGGTAAGGATACAAACCTTGCTCGTGGAGCGTATTTATCACTCTTTTTTGTGGAATGTCAAACTGAGCAGCCATTCTGCGTGAACTGATGGTTGCATCTTCTTCTACTAGGTCCAGAATAATTTCTACTTCTTCTAAAGTTTGTTGAGTAGCTCTTTCAGAAGTTGTGTTGGCACTGGGAAGTGTTCCGCTTTCGCATAGTTTGTTGAAAACTCTCATAAATACTTTCTTATCAGGATGACGTTGAAATGGGAATCGTTGACGGTATTCTTCAGCAGCAGCTGTAGCATTCCCATTGCAAAAACCATAAACAAATATCATATTCGCATACAGGTATAGTACCAGTAAATGGAACATTAACTTATTTTGATTTCTAAGCACCCTATAATTATTATGTTGTATGTATGGAATTATGCTTGAAATTTTTGTTGTAAGTTGAAAACAAATGAAAATCGAATAAGAACATGAGTTTTTTTAAATCAGTATCTTTCATAGAACACACTCCTGGAGTTTGGGGCGATCCTCCCGACTCACCCTGTATATAAATATATAAATATATATATATATATATATATATATATATATATATTTGTATATATATATATATATATATTTGTATATATATATATATATATATATATATATATATATATATATATATATATATGTTGATTTTTACTCCTTCACGGATGGAAAAATACAATGTGTTTTCATTCCGGGTGTACATCCGTTCACTACTGTCGTTCTGAAAACTGTTGGTAGTTTTAATGATTCGTCCCTTTTATTCAAATCACCTTGCGTCTCAATTTCTATGGCTTCTCGGGTTATTCTGGTCTTATAATGTTCTATATTGGCAATCTCCCTACACCTATCGAAATTTATTTTATGGCCGGTTTCCTGATGATGTAGGAATAAAGCTGAGGTTGTTTGTTTATTTCTGATGCTGATTTTATGTTCTTCCACTCTTGCTGATATTCGCCTGTTAGTTTGCCCTACGTACAACTTTTCACAGTCCTGGCACGGAATTCTGTACACTCCGTGGTTTTCCAGTTTAATTTTATCTTTTGGGTTTCCGAGTAGTTTACCTATAGTTGTTTGTGGCTTGTGTATTGTTTGTATGTTGTATTTTCTCAGAATTCTTCCGATTCTGTCTGTTGTGCCTTTAACATATGGTAAGACTGCTCGTTGCTTTCCCGGGTCATATTTTTTGTTGTTCGTTGTTCGGGAAACCTGTGCATTAATAGCTTTCTCTATGGTGCGATTTGTGTAGCCATTTTTCTTTAAAGCACTAGATATTACCTTAAGTTCGTTTTGTCTCGTCTGTGTTTCAGGTAGTCGCAAGGATCTAGATATTAGAGTATTTGCCACAGCTTGAATTTGTGCTGGGTGATGATGTGATTTTGCATTTAAATATCTGTCTGTATGTGTTGGTTTTCTATACACGGTGTATTCGAAATGTCCGTTATGTAGTTTTGTGACCAAAACATCTGAAAATGGTAGTTTGTTGTTTTCCTCTAACTCTAGAGAAAATTGTATTCTGGGGTGGATTGAATTTACGTAAGTCAGAAATTTTTCGAGCTCTGCATGAACATGTTGCCATATAATAAATATGTCATCCACATAACGAATCCATAATTTGGGTTTTAAACTTGCTTTCTCAAGAGCTTCTTTCTCGAAGTATATCATAAATAAATTCGCGACTACTGGTGATAGCGAGGACCCCATTGGAGCACCATCCATTTGTTTATACATTTGCCCGTTGAAAGAAAAATAAGTATTTTTGAGGCAATGCTCCGAGAGTTCTATTATATGTGCCTGGAAATCCTCGTTTATAGCAATCTTGTCCAATGCTTCGTCGATGGGAATACTGGGATATAACGATTTGACATCTAGGCTTGCTATGATATCGTTTTTTTCAAGGACGATATCTCGTATAATTCGAGTGAAATGCTCCGAGTTTTTTAAAAAATGAATCAGCTTTTTCTACAGTTGGTTGCATAATTTCAGAAAGGTATTTCTCCAGTTTTTGTAGCGGCGAATTAACAGCACTAACAATAGGTCTGATAGGCGCCCCTGGTTTGTGTATTTTTGGTTTAACCATAGAGTTTAGGACATCTGCTAGACCTTTCCCGTGGTATGATTTTTTGTTGAATTTCGGGGTTTATTGGTGAACTTTTTATTTTATTTTTAGTTGTTTTTTCTAGGTACGTTGTCGGGTCCCTTGGAACAGGCCTATAACAATTGTCTTGTAGGATATCCTGCATTTTTTGTACGTAATCTTGAGTATTCATAACCGCAGTTGCGTTACCTTTATCTGCTGGAAGGATTGTGATGTCTTTATTTTTTCGAAGGTTTATTAGGGCCCTTTGTTCAGTGGCATTTAGGGTTTGTTTTGGTGTTTTGCTTGATCTTAAAATTCTTGCCACCTCTTGTCGAATCTCCTCTGCTTTTGTTTCTTCAGAGGAGTCAAGGACAGCTTCTACTCCAGCTATTATTTCTTCCTTAGGGATTTCCTTAGGAGATATCGCAAAATTAAAACCCTTACTCAGTACGGATTTTTCACTTTCTGAGAGACTGTAGCATGATATATTATGTACTAATTTATCGACGTCTACTGATGATCTTTGTGGCTGACTCGACTTTCTTAGAAGATTGTCATACTTTTTCGAAAGTTTATCTGTCTTAATATTCTTATTTGTTTCTGTTCGCCAAAAAGCCAAAGTTTCTATGCGATTCCACAATAAAGGGTAAATGATATTACTTAGTTTAAGGTGTAACTTTAAAAGTTCTTTCTCTGTCTCGGCTAGTTGTTTTCTAGTTTGATGGATTTGTTCTTTTAATAACGCCTTACTAGCATTTTGAAGTATGGTGTTATTTTTTCTAGTTTTAGTATGATAAGACAACCGTGTAAAAGTAGGAAGTAAATCGCTGTCACGACACTTAGTTTGAAAGGTTAGATCACATAAAAGCTTAGATTTCTTACCTCTCAGTTTCTCATAAATCTTGATTGTCTTGAAAATCTCCTCCCCGTAGAGGTGTATAGTGTTGATTTTTACACCTTCGCGGATGGAAAAATACAATGTGTTTTCATTCCGGGTGTATATCCGTTCACTACTGTCGTTCTGAAAAGAACAGTTTTGCTGACGTTTCGCCAAAATCACATTTGGCATTTTCGAAGCTTTCTTTCTGGCGTCCGAATAGAGACTGAAGTGTTGGTGACTGCGACGCTTCCTTTTATACCCCCGCTCGGGGCCGAAGGTTATATCTGCGCAGGCGTTGGTCGTTATTTATGTTTTCCGGATGGTGCTGTTGTTGCGCTAATTGCGCTTGAGTTTTTGCGATTTTAGATTTGTCGATTATTGTCTTCCATACAACGTACAAATTTTCACAGTCCTGGCACGGAATTCTGTACACTCCGTGGTTTTCCAGTTTAAGTTTATCTTTTGGGTTTCCGAGTAGTTTACCTATAGTTGTTTGTGGCTTGTGTATTGTTTGTATGTTGTATTTTCTCAGAATTCTTCCGATTCTGTCTGTTGTGCCTTTAACCCTTTAACCTTTAACCCAAAAGATAAAATTAAACTGGAAAACCACGGGGTGTACAGAATTCCGTGCCAGGACTGTGAAAAGTTGTACGTAGGGCAAACTAACAGGCGAATATCAGCAAGAGTGGAAGCACATAAACTCAGCATCAGAAATAAACAAACAACCTCAGCTTTATTCCTACATCATCAGGAAACCGGCCATAAAATAAATTTCGATGGGTGTAGGGAGATTGCCAATATAGAACATTATAAGACCAGAATAATCCGAGAAGCCATAGAAATTGAGAAGCAAGGTGATTTGAATAAAAGGGACGAATCATTAAAACTACCAACAGTATGGAAGACAATAATCGACAAATCTAAAATCGCAAAAACTCAAGCGCAATTAGCGCAACAACAACAGCACCATCCGGAAAACATAAATAACGACTAACGCCTGCGCAGATATAACCTTCGGCCCCGAGCGAGGGTATAAAAGGAAGCGTCGCAGTCACCAACACTTCAGTCTCTATTCGGACGCCAGAAAGAAAGCTTCGAAAATGCCAAATGTGATTTTGGCGAAACGTCAGCAAAACTGTTCTTTTCAGAACGACAGTAGTGAACGGATGTACACCCGGAATGAAAACACATTGTATTTTTCCATCCGGGAAGGAGTAAAAATCAACACTATACACCTCTACGGGGAGGAGATTTTCAAGACAATCAAGATGTATGAGAAACTGGGAGGTAAGAAAACTAATCTTTTATGTGATCTAACCTTTCAAACTAAGTGTCGTGACAGCGATTTACTTCTTACTTTTACACGGTTGTCTTATCATACTAAAACTAGAAAAAATAACACCATACTTCAAAATGCTAGTAAGGCGTTATTAAAAGAACTGTCCATCAAACTAGAAAACAACTAGCCGAGACAGAGAAAGAACTTTTAAAGTTACACCTTAAACTAAGTAACATCATTCACCCTTTATTGTGGAATCGCATAGAAACTTTGGCTTTTTGGCGAACAGAAACAAATAAGAATATTAAGACATATAAACTTTCGAAAAAGTATGACAATCTTCTAAGAAAGTCGAGTCAGCCACAAAGATCATCAGTAGACGTCGATAAATTAGTACATAATATATCATGCTACAGTCTCTCAGAAAGTGAAAAATTCGTACTGAGTAAGGGTTTTAATTTTGCGATATATCCTAAGGAAATCCCTAAGGAAGAAATAATAGCTGGAGTAGAAGCTGTCCTTGACTCCTCTGAAGAAACAAAAGCAGAGGAGATTCGACAAGAGGTGGCAAGAATTTTAAGATCAAGCAAAACACCAAAACAAAACCTGAATGCCACTGAACAAAGGGCCCTAGTAAACCTTCGAAAAAATAAAGACATCACAATCCTTCCAGCAGATAAAGGAAACGCAACTGTGGTTATGAATACTCAAGATTACGTACAAAAAATGCAGGATATCCTACAAGACAATTGTTATAGGCCTGTTCCAAGAGACCCGACAACGTACCTAGAAAAAACAACTAAAAATAAAATAAAAAGTTCACCAATAAACCCCGAAATTCAACAAAAAATCATACCACGGGAAAAGTCGAGCAGATGTCCTAAACTCTATGGTTTACCAAAAATACACAAACCAGGGGCGCCTATCAGACCTATTGTTAGTGCTGTTAATTCGCCGCTACAAAAACTGGAGAAATACCTTTCTGAAATTATGCAACCAACTGTAGAAAAAGCTGATTCATTTGTAAAAAACTCGGAGCATTTCACTCGAATTATACGAGATATCGTCCTTGAAAAAAACGATATCATAGCAAGCCTAGATGTCAACTCGTTATATCCCAGTATTCCCATCGACGAAGCATTGGACAAGATTGCTATGAACGAGGATTTCCAGGCACATATAATAGAACTCTCGGAGCATTGCCTCAAAAATACTTATTTTTCTTTCAACGGGCAAATGTATAAACAAATGGATGGTGCTCCAATGGGGTCCTCGCTATCATCAGTAGTCGCGAATTTATTTATGATATACTTCGAGAAAGAAGCTCTTGAGAAAGCAAGTTTAAGACCCAAATTATGGATTCGTTATGTGGATGACATATTTATTATATGGCAACATGGGCATGCAGAGCTCGAAAAATTTCTGACTCACGTAAATTCAATCCACCCCAGAATACAATTTACTCTAGAGTTAGAGGAAAACAACAAACTACCATTTTTAGATGTTTTGGTCACAAAACTACATAACGGACATTTCGAATACACCGTGTATAGAAAACCAACACATACAGACAGATATTTAAAGGCAAAATCACATCATCATCAAATTCAAGCTGTGGCAAATACCCTAATATCTAGATCTAAAAAAAGTTGTACGTGGGGCAAACTAACATGCGAATATCAGCAAGAGTAGAAGAGCATAAACTCAGCATCAGAAATAAACAAACAACTTCAGCTTTATTCCTACATCATCAGGAAACCGGCCATAAAATAAATTTCGATGGGTGTAAGGAGATTGCCAATATTTGAATAAAAGGGACGAATCATTAAAACTACCAACAGTATGGAAGACAATAATTGACAAATCTAACAACAGCACCATCCAGAAAACATAAATAACGACCAACGCCTGCGCAGATATAACCTTCGGCCCCGAGTGGGTATAAAAGGAAACGTCGCAGTCACCAACACTTCAGTCTCTATTCGGGCGCGACAAAGAAAGCTTCGAAAATGCAAAATGTGATATATATATACAAGTCACCTTCTATATTGAACCCCATTGTTATAGACAGATGACACCAAAGGATATTTGCGATTTTAATGAAAATTTATCAAAGAATGCCCGAAGAAAATCCGTCATTTTTTTTTCGAAGGCTTGTTTCACATAGTTTTTGAAGACCTAGCAAAAAACGTTAAATACGGGAGGCGAAACCAATTAAATAAAGTATCTGTCCGTATTAGAGTTTTGCAAAGAAGGAACCTCATAAGCCAATAATCTTCGACAAAAATCTCAACATATCGTTCGATAAAAAAGAAATCGTAACTCTGAAAATGTTATAGCCTTCTATCTAAAAATGTTAGGCTTTTTAGCCAAAATATGGCCAAATATCGTATCATAGTTCGAACGACCTAGCAGTTACAGGTCCATAGTTATTAATCGATAAGTGCAAGAAATAGGTGAAAACTGTAAAAATAAAAAAAGTTTAGTTTAATATTTCGCTCCCGTCAAAAAAGGAACTCGATAGGCCAAATGCAGCTTTTTATGATATAGATTAAGTTAAACAAGTTCTCGTTTCAACGAGACGGTTCGTCTTGGAGAGGAAAGCGGAATTAAATATCGAAATTTTTTTTATTTCGAAGTTTCGAACTATATTACAACAATTCGGCGCCCGAAAGGTCTAAGGCGACCCTCCTTTAAATTTTATTTTTTAAAAAAGAAGTATGCCACCCGCTGCGCCATTCGCACCCAAAAACAATAGGGATCTTTCGAGTTTTACGTCTGATAGCGCTGTACCCGGAACCCTCGCCGTCAAGCACTCTGCATTGTCATATACCCCTGGGTGTTTACTAAAAACATACCAAAATTCAGCCCCTTACCTGGATGCAAAGTTAAAAAAACACGTTTTTGAGCTACATTTTTCGCAACTTTGGCGACACGAATAATAATAGCCCGTTTCGGTCTATTATAACAAGATATACTATAACTTCAAGGTAATATTGGTCACAGTTGGTTGAAATCATTTCTTTTATTTACAGAAAATTGCTGATTTTGGCTTAGCTACACAATTGACCCGTCCTGATGAAAAACATAGAACAATGTGTGGAACTCCGAATTTTATATCGCCAGAAGTCGCTACTAGAGGTTTACATGGGCTAGAAGTAGACGTATGGGGACTTGGGTGTTTACTTTATACACTTTTGGTAGGATCTCCTCCTTTTGACACTAATGGTTTGTAATAATAATCTTTCTTTAATTTTTTTTTATGAGTTTGGGAATGCATACATAGGTATATCTTTTATTTTGTGACAAATATGCATTCTACAATATATTTCTGATTTTTATATATATATATATATATATATATATATATATATATATACAAACGAAAGAACGGTAAGGATTACTCCTCCCGGCTCATCAGGCAGATACCACGGTAGCCGATGGCCCTTGGCCCTGGAAACAAACATAGCGTAATGTTTTGGTCGATTCTAGACAAAATGGTGAAGGAGTAATCCTTACCGTTCTTTCGTTTGTATAACTTTTTACGACCAAGATATATATATATATATATATATATATATATATATATATATATATATATATATATTAAATATATATATATATATATATATATATATATATAATATATATATATATATATAAATTGCTGTCTCTCTTCTATATATATATATATATATATATATATATATATATATATATATATATAAATATAAATTATATATTAAATAAAATATAGTAAATGATATAATTTCTTATGCTTGCTTAAATAATATTATTTATATTATGTATCGAAACATTCCGTAGACAGACTAATCTACATGTTGAGGTATGTAATTATATTAAATGTCTGCTTCGATTAATTTAAAGTTAAATATTTTTACTCAGTTGCGAAAAAGCCAAAAAAGATTTTTGTTTGTCAAAGTTTTTAAACCTCTATATATATATATATATATATATATATATATATATATATATATATATATATATATATATATATATATCAGCAAAACTGTTCTTTTCAGAACGACAGTAGTGAACGGATATACACCCGGAATGAAAACACGTTGTATTTTTCCATCCGTGAAGGACTAAAAATCAACATATGTATGTATATATATATATATATATATATATATATATATATATATATATATATATATATATATATATATATATATATATATATATATATATATATATCAAAACATATTCGACATTTTACTAAAAATATATTAATCTTTTTATTTATAGGTACGTTAAATATAGATTTGTATTGTCTAATATAGTTTGAGATGTGATGTTTCTTTTTATTCCATCTTAAATTTTTTGTCTATCTCACTCTTGCGTCACTTTTTGTGTTCTTGCAAATTGAAAATAATTTAAATAGTGTTAAATATATCCAAGTTATTAAATAAGTATTTTGTTGCAATTGGCAAGTGTTACTTTTTCATTAATGTTGTAATAAGTTAACGGTTTCAAAGTTAATTTGTTGACTTAAGTTATGAGCAATTAAACAATAGGTATAAAGCAAACAATAGCTTATCAATGGAAACTTTTATTTATTATTTCTTTGTAGTTGCAAAGCAAAGTTAGATTTTTCTCTCTGTATAATATATTGAGTATAAATTTATTATTTACTTAAAATTGTAACTTTTTCAGCACTAGAGACTTGACTGGCTCTATTAGGTGTTACAAAAATATAATAAACAATGTTTTGAATATATTTTTCTATTATAAAAAACATAAACGAAATAATAAAATTACCGAAGTCTATTTTCGACGATTTTCCTATTTAAACCTAAAAAAATATGCTTGACGGAAATGTTTTTAAAATAGTGAACCATAACGAAGAACTTAAAAGTTAAAAATGCCTAAATAAGTTAAGAACTCGAAAAAAATCGACACGCAATCAAGTCAATATCAAACTCTTAACCTGTAGGTTAGTTTAAATCATAAGAACTAAAATTAAATATTAAAAAACGCACGTCGGTATTTCCAGTATTCAATGTGTCTGCACCTTAACATGCCACCAACCATATATAGTTTTTTTCTTTAAAAGGGTAATAGTCCTACATTACATTACATTATTCCATCGAATCAAATGAATATATACCCTCCGTCAGATTCAGATTACCCAACATGCAACGTCTTATACTTTTCTGACCTTAAGAGGTTATCAGAGTGAATCTAAATTATTGATTCTGATGGTGTTATCTGCAATGTGACAGGTCGATGTGAGTCACCGACAGATACCTGTTTAGTCTAACGAACGAACTGGATGTTCAGCCGAATAAACAATATGTTTTTCACCTTGAAAAACGGGTCGTCGTTTAGTGAACAAAAACCAGAGTATTTCGAGAAGTTAAAATCTTTTCTAAATTTTATAACATATTATCCAAAAGTCTACAATTTTTAATAAACAAAACGACAATATGTTGTCAAAAAGAAAAAAAACTATTATAAAAATACTGACTTGACTATACGACGTTGAAAAGTCCATGGTTTTAGAATTACTCTGAGACCCTCTTAAAATATATTCAGACCTTACTTCACTCTTCAAAAAAGGCCCCTTTTTAAGAATATTATTTAAATGTTTTACGTGTCTTTAAAATTTGCTACTTTTTGATACTAAAGGATCACTAAAATTTATAATTGACACTTATAGCTAACTGACCCTTTAACAGTTAATCGCCACAAAAACACTATTTAACTTACTAGCAGGTACCTTCGTTCGCGCATATGAAGATAATGAAAGGGATGTAAAGAGGTACTCAAATCGCCTCATTTGAGTTCCTCTTTATAAACCACGTTTGTTGTTGCATTCTCTGGACCCACTATGCGAACTTACTCTAGAGCATGCGACATAGATTTGACCATGGGAAAAACAATCGTAGCGCAAATCTACTCTAGCTCAACTTAAGGATTGTCCTTGAACTTTGTTAATTGTCATGACAAAACAAAGTTTTAAAGGAAACTATACACGTTCAAACCGAAAAGGATAGTCTGATGGAATTAAAGGGATACGTGGTATAAGAACTGTTTCTCCCAGACCAGGGGTAGACTCTATTACATTGTTTTGTAATGTTTTAACTTGTAGCCGAGTTCCACTACACAATTTTGGTGGTTTTAAATTTCGAATAGCATCACTGGTTTAGAGAGTGTAGGAACTCGACAGGATAATTAACCGCATTTTCCTAAAAATGTCTTCATACTAATTATTTATTACTTAATCACAAAGACATTTATGTATTGATTGTTTTGAATCTAATATCACTCGTATAATGTCTACTTGCTGTCTTTATGAGTTTGACGCCGAGTTGATAGAATTTTCAAGATTTATTAAAAGTATTATTTTGGGATTTTAGCGCTTTGTTTTGAAGCCAGTTTTATTTTGTTTATAAAAATAATATTTTATCCCTCTTAGTTCTATTCCTACAAAATAAGGGCCAACTTTAAAGTTTTCGAGGCCTAAACGCAGATTAAAATTTTGGGCATTCCTAATAAAATAAATTAGTAGCTAGTAGTCCACTGTATATGAAATTTTACCAGAATCGCGGTACAAATATTTTATAAAAATCGCCACTTATACACATTTATAGAAAATCAGCAATACATATTGTCAAAAGATAAAAAAGTTAGTAAAATTAAACCTCGTACAACTAAAAACCACAAAAAACAAAAGAAACATCATATTTTACAATTACCCCCTTTTTCCTCTTCATATTTAACTTATTGACAAAAGAAAGGTTTTGTGCGAAGGATTAAGATGTTTATTTTCAAATTACAAACCAAGATAACCTGGTGTAAAAATATAGTGCTGTAAAATTACTTTTGGTTAATTACAATCCATACACTAAATTTTAAGGCAGTTAATTAAAGCAATTCAAATTTATCGCAGAAACTCCTAGATATAAAATGATTCAAAATGGCAGCAGCACTACGTTGAAAACTTCCTGAAACATTCTTCCGAGATGGTCCATCTTGGAGTAATAATCGGTGTATATACATATGGTCGAATTGATAAATTACTCTTTTTTTCAAGTTGGTTAAAAATTAAAATTCATGAACCCCGTTTTTACATCGCGTCTACTAAATGAGTATTATTAACATTCCTGTTAGAGCCAATGGTATTAATGAGGTTTCTTTCAAAGTCTAGGCATCTACTAAGGAAAAAAGAACTTTTACATGTTTCACCGTTTTTCGATTTTTTTTCTTTTTCCAGGGGACTGTTTCATGCTTTTAGGGCTATCATCTATATCATCCGTACAGATATCATAGATTTTTGTTCTAAAAATATATTTTTCGTATTCTAGGGTTGATTATATCCAGTTACATATATTCTACGCAAATTTTTGCGATTTCAATACTTCATATATGTATATAGCAGTATTAGCAATTGACCACATAGTGCATTAAAAATTTATTAATAATACAATATATTGGCTCCTGTATAGGGAAGTAAAAAGAAACCCTTTTTATTCTCGTAAGAGTGAAATTTTTGCAAAATTCTAAAATTTATATTTAGATAATTATTTTTAAAAACCATTGACGGAAGAATCGTCTTAAAATCTCTTTTAGATAAAGGGTTATAGAAAACAATGTACTTATAAACATATTGCACCCCTAAAAGTGCTGAGTTTTGAAAAACCTGTTCTGTAACATTTCACGACAAACCCTTCCTTTGTATAATTAAAATTATTACGTTCTGATAGATCTTAAAATTTCTGCATCAGATTTCTTTCTTTACCTCGTATAGTTTACGGGCATAGAATAAATTAAACATAATAATTAAAATATCTACCACTATTAATGATCCATTGTAATCTAAAATCTTCATTTAAATGAAATCTGAAAAATCTAAAACTTGGACAATGTCTTCTCGAATTATTACCCACAATATCGACAGTGTTCTCCAGATTTATTGGCCATTACTTACAAAATAATGTAAAAGTGCAAATGTAAAAAATGTACTACTTTTAAAAGGCAAAACCTCATTCCAAAACTCAACAATTCATCAGTGAACGTTCTGAAATTAATATAATATTTTTATTCCTACACGCGCTGAATCGAGATCGCTACATAACACTTTATAGGTACATAGCCCCTTCCCCGCTTCTACTGGTGTACGACAAGCGGCAGTGATCTATATTACGGATATTAAACATTCAGCGCTGAGACGCGTGAACTGGTAGAACGTGTGTTAGGAAAGGGTTTTTGCACGTCTTTCTCGTATATAAAGTCAAAAAATAATGTCAAAATGTAGCCTTTAAATACCTATGAGGTTGTGCCAAATCTTAATCTTATAGCTCTTACTGTTATCGAATTACTAAGAAAAAAGGTTTAACACCCTAATCTTGAAAATAAAGCATTTGAGGACATACATTTATATAAACTTTTTTATATGATCCAAATAATCACCTCCTTTAATATTTACTCGACACTTAGGGGCACCCTGTATATATGTCTTTATACAACCCTGTATATTAATATCTAGGTGAAAAACCCTTTTAAGTTAAACTAACCTTAACCCAGGGGCGTGCGGTGAAATTTTAAGGGAAGCAATTTTTAGAAACTTACCTATTTGTAATGTAATTCGATTCTTCGATCATTTTTTGCAAATTCGTCTCTCCTGCCCCGTTGAATTTCTCACGAATTTTTTTATACATTTAAGTGTTGAAAAATTGCGTTCTACTGATGAACTTGTGGCAGGTATTGTCAATACTAATTCACACATTTTCAACACTTCGGTGTAGGCATCTTCCAGCTCCTTGTCTTTTAAAGATTACATTAATTACTTAGCGTTATTTTTTGCCCTAATGTCATCAGTTTCGTAAATCACTTTTAGTTCAGATCGCAGTAACACTCGGTCGAAGAACTGGCCATAATGAAGAAGAAGAGATTTAAACGCATCTTCTGGGAAAGTTTTTCCTTTAAATGCATCAAAATTGCAGAGCTCGAGGAATTTAAAATCATTTAAACCGTTAAATCTATAGTTTGTTTGTTGCTGAATTTGATCGATTATTTAATAAAAGAGGCGTCTGTATGATGTTTGAACATCTCCAACCTTGTCTCTTTGAAGACGCTTGGCTTGTGGCTCTACATTTAACGTCATCGTTTTCTCCCAAATTAGGTCAAAGTCATCTCTTTTTTGGCTTAACATGGACTTAAAATCATCCACTTTTTTTAGGCAAAAAGCAATATAATTTGTTTTAGTTTGTAATATATTAAAAACATTGTCCGAGAATGGAAATTTTTCTGAAAATATGTTCAACAAATAATTAAAATTAAAATCTCGTTTCAACCATTCCAAAACCCCCTCGAACTATTTATTGCTTCTGAGTCCCACGCTTCATTATTTTCTATTATATTCTCAAATAGTTCAATCAGTGATTCACGATTTTCAGATACTGTTAACATAAGTCTTCAATTATAATTCCATTTAGTAGGAGCTACTTTGGGCAATCGTTTGTGGACAATGGAGTCCAAAGCTTGTGTACGTTTTGTTGACTTGGAAAAAAGCAGCCATGGTGCGATATGGAAGACATTACAGACGAAGACAAGACTTAAAGTAACGAAAAATACTTTACACTCTTTAATGTGATTGATGGAGTGGGATAAACCTAAATTTAATTTATGAGCAAAACAATGGACAAACACAGCACTTGGGAAATTTTCTCGAACTCTAGCTTGCAGACCCCCTAATTGTCCTGCCATCACAGCAGCTCCATCATAGCTTTGAGCAACTAATTTTTTCTCTCCATTAATTTATTTAGTAACGTTATAAACTACGGTATATAAGGCATCTGCTGTACGATTTTCGAACACATTCTTAAAACCTAAAAATCGCTCTTTAATACTTCCGTCTGTTTTAACGTTGCGTATTACTATAGATAATTGGTTAAAATTAGTGATATCAGTTGTTTCGTCCAGAACAATAGGAATGAACCGCGCCACGCCAATCTCCTGCTTAATTCTTTTTAGAATAATGGTTGCAAAAACGGAAATTAAATCATTCTGGATTCGATTCGACTTTCCGCGAAAAACGCTAGACTGCTCTAAATGATTTTTTAAGCAAGCATCATATTTAGCCATTAAACTAAGTAAATCTTGAAAATTTCCTCTATTTGAAGAAACCCTTGTTTCGTCATGACCTCTAAATCCCAATTCGCGCTGTCCGAGAAAACAAAGAACATCGATAAGTGTTCTTAATATTTGCCTATTTTTATCGACTAGTTCATTGTGTTGGCAGTAACTAATTTCCAACTGTTTATTAAGGACGTGATCAATTCTGGTTTTGCTGAAGACTTTTTCTTTTATGACGGCCTGCAAATGCGCTTTGGACATAATGTGTCTTTTTATAGCTTTATGAAAATTGTTTAAATCGGAAAAAACCAGTTTTATTCCACAGGCCTTTTTCATTTTCAAAAAGTACGTAAACATGGCCAACAAAATAATTAACTTTACCGACAGCCGAAGTTGACGGTATTTGCATATCCACGTCCGTATTATTGTCTTCCATATCGCACCATGCACGACGCGACGTACGTATCACACAACACATGGATAG
Source organism: Kuschelorhynchus macadamiae (assembly GCA_030620095.1). Taxonomy (NCBI): domain Eukaryota; kingdom Metazoa; phylum Arthropoda; class Insecta; order Coleoptera; family Curculionidae; genus Kuschelorhynchus; species Kuschelorhynchus macadamiae. Next base: position 72,106 of record JAUTXW010005247.1, on the reverse strand, counting down.
CCGTTCAAACAAAGAACCTAACGATAGCTTTCGCCCCCACTTAAAGCACGCGACTAAAATGCAAAAATTGCAAACAGATGGTGGAAAGTTCAATAACCTCTGGCTCGATTCACAGGAAATCAAGCATACATAACTCGATTGCAGAGAAGCTAGCGGCCCGCATAGGTTCTATTCGATTTTCTATTGTGGCTGGGTCGGAGTCAAGGCCGCATTTATTATGGGCTTGATAATTAAGATAATATTTTAGCTTTTTAATATAAACTAAATTAATGGTTTACTATGTCAAAAATTACATTTTAGAAGATGTTTTGTAATTTTTTTTGGGGAAGCACTTCCCTTGCTTCCATGGACTGCACGCCCCTGCCTTAACCTGAACCTTAATGTAAAAAAAAAACATGCAAATAAAAAATTCTATGTATCTCTCTAATGGGAGGAAATAAAAACAAAAATAAAAAACAAAATATTAACGATACATTGCATTATTCATGCAAAGGTAAAGGGAAGTTAAAAACAAGAAAAATGTTTAAATTTTAATTTATCCCCCGACAATTTTGCGAATAAATTCAATTACAAAAAATAAAAGGAGAAGCATGCACCTACTTGGAATATGAAAGTTTTTAAAGATCGGATAACACCGTTCTTTTTAACCCAGTTCAAATACAGACATAAAATTTCGATATCCCGTAATTATTTCCTTGAATTTATATCATTACACAAAATTAGTGCTAACGTTTAAAATTCTCTTTATAGCCATTAATTTTGGATCCTACTTTATATTTCAAGGTGTTTTTTTCAGTTCTCTGCTTTCGATACAGAAGAAAATAATAAACAAGACCTAAAAAAATCATCAATGTGGTTTTCAAAAGTAAGTTATTTAACTCATGTGAGGACTTAAGAGCCGTTGTTCATCATTGTAGCTGTTGAGATTCAACTTAACGGCTACGTATTTGAAAAATATATGGTGATCGATAATGGTAATCTTGTGTACGTTGTAATATAGTATTCATATCGATGTACAAGTGCACAATAAAGCAATTTAAAAGTAGAAATGTAATAAAGATTAACTGTACACCTCTTGGAGAATCCCAGAATTTAATAAACTCTTGCTGACTGTAAAGAAATGTGACAGATAAAGCTTAAAGAATTATCAAGAGTTACACCCGAATCCTTGACTGTGGAAAATTTTTCAAGAAGTTCTCCTCCAATGTAATAGCTGTATTTGATTTGATGTGCTTTTAGAAAAATTATATACATTAACACGCACATACAGACGACAGAGTATTTTTTCTTATGGTTATCATTATATATGTAAAAAAATTAAAATCAGCAAATGAAATATAATTCAGTATAAATTCAATGTACCAGTATGTGTTCATTACATAATTAGCGTTTAGCCGTAAGTGTCAGGTTATGTGTAGAAATCTTACAATCTTTGTTTAAATGTATTATTTTTTGTAGGTGTCAAAAGTACGTTAACAAGAGTTGTAATGGCTAGTTACAGTCTTCCTAATCATTTATCTCCAGAGGCTAAGGATTTAATTAATTCATTATTACAGAAGAATCCCAAAGATCGTATTGGATTGGAACAAGTATTAGATCATCCTTTTTTAAAAGGAGGCGTTGTAAGTATTGTTTTATGATTTTAAAACTAATTTGATTTAGTAACATCGGATTGTGTTAAACAACAAAGTTATTGCATATTGTATGTATGTATGTATGTAAAATCATAACGGATGATACAAAACCAAAAATTTAAAGTACTATATATATATATATATATATATATATATATATATATATATATATATATATATATATATATATATATATATATATATATATATATATATATATATATATATATATATATATATATATATATATATATATATATATATATATATATATATATATATATATATATATATATATATATATATATATATATATATATATATATATATATCAAATTCAGGTTCAAAATTTGAACACCATATTTATGTTATGTATAAACGGTTATTATTTTTACAATAGGAACACGAGAAAAATACTATGTTTCAGATTCAAAGGTGGAACAAAAACTTAAAATTGTAATATTTAAATTAAAACTACTGATATATACGATTTTGCAATTTAATCCGGCAACTGACGTTAGAACCTTCATTACTTTACATTTATGATACGTCCAGTGGTATGCTGATAAGCTACAATACATTAAATAATTTCTTTTTTTAAATACGTCGTTCATTTTACTTGAGTAGAGTGAATTTTATTCTTGTATGTGGTGAAGATTGTTTTTATGTTGGATCGCCAAAGTAACCGTACTATTTTATCTGTGAGACCATGTAAGAAAAGAACAACAACACCACCTAATGGTAGTTCCTTATTAGTCTTATGTCCCGGGGATGGATTATCCTTAACTTAAGGGGTAATATCTTTAGTGCAATAGCGTTCCCTCTTAAAGATTTAGTCAGTTTCTCTGTTTCCAATGATAAAGTATCTTGATCAGAAATCGAAATACTAATGCCTTGATAACCGATTGCTTTTGTCCTGGATGGGAATTTGCGTTTAAGTATATATTAATATGCATTGGGTTTCTAGGTATTGAATATCCTAATGTAATATTTTCCTATTTTCGAAAAAGAACACACAGGATTTGAATTCTTCCTTTTTTATCTATGAGCACGCCACGAATTTATAAGTACTAGGTACCGTGGTTTCTTTAAGGATCACCTAAAAAGTGTATTCTATATTTCTTTTTTGTTAATATATTTGTTTTATCCCTATTAACTGTTCATCTGCCCTATTTTTAGCAAAAAATCAACTGAAACACCTATTGCAAAAACAATCTATATACACGCGAAACAGGAAAACGGTGACTGAACTACAGAGGCGCGCGTTGATCAGGCCATGCGGGTCACGGCACGCTTCGTTTCGTCGCCAGTTTGCGCTGTTCTATTTTATTTCTGTAGTGTACAAAAAGTCGCGTCAGGTCACCTCACGCGATATACGCGACTCAATTTGCACCTTGCCTAAGTGAAGACATGGAAGTTTATTAATACGGAATTTGAAGACTTGCAGAATAGGAGAATGAAGAAAGGTATTTGATGGTTACACATTGCATAAACGGGACAATCTGGGAATAAATGAGCGATTAAAGTGAGAGGTCCTTGGTCTTTGCAGTTAAACGGTGAAGTGATGCATGTAGATCGATGCTCGTATCTCCCTGGCAGGAATGACTAAGGAGGGTAGAATGGATGATAATTCGTCAGAACATAATCCGTGTTAGTATCTGTAAAACAGACAGATCGCCCACAATTCGACGAAGCTCTAGTGATAGGATTATCAATCAGGCGAATAGCTCTTCTTTGGACAGAGTTAAGGATATTAAGGATTGAGTAATATTCAAGGCTGGCTCTGATTTGCTAAATATAAAAAGTGTACAGGTTGGCAGAAGAAAAGTATTTTCGAGCTAGGAAAAGAAAACCCAATTGCGTCTGTGGGGGAAATTGACGTGATCAAAGATATTTCTGAAAAGTGATACCAACTGGGCTAAAGGAATCTTTGGCTTTAAGCATTTGATTATTCATTTAAAAGGTGTGGGTACTGGGAGATAATTTGTGAGTTAGTAAACATGATTGTATCTTAGTGGCATTAAACTAGACAAGGTTCTTTGCTCCTAATTCTAAGATTTTAATGAGTTCCTCGGTTCGGGATAAGGTCATTACTCTACGCCTATCACCAGTTTCAGTCTTGGAGACAGGTTTGGGAAATTATATGTTGGGCTGGAGTGCACTATCGTCAGCATAACTTTGAGTACGATTGCTGGTCGAGGAAAGCAGATCTTCGATTTGCAGGAGGAATAGGGTAGGTGGTAACATAACCCTGTGAATGAATAACCGTCAACCACCACAGAAATACTTCTGTTGGAAACAATTAAATTTCACATTATGGAAAGAATAGTGGCAATCCAACAACAAAGTTTTAGAGGAAGGCGAAAGGCAGGATGTGGCTAAGAAGAGCGTCATGCCACACTTGATCTAATGCTTTGAATATGTCGAGGGCAATAATGTGGGCTTTTCCGTGAAATTCGATGGACTCATTCCAGTTGTGGGTTTCGAAGGTAAGAAGATCTGCTGTGGATGTTTGGTGGCGGAAGCCGTATTGCCTGCCATGGAAAAGTTTATACATTTCAAGGTGCTTACTAATAATTAGGAAGAGGAATATGGATCTGTATTTACAGGGAAGAGTTTTGGATCTCTTTTTGGGAACAGGCTGTACATAGAATATTTGGAATAATGTGGTAAGGATAAGGGCCAATTCAGAAGCGCATTTTTTTAGGACTATGGCCGGAATACCATCAAGGCCACTGAACTTTTTGGCATATACAAGTGTTTTGTGAACACGTCGTATCTTTTTAATCCTTATAGCAAGCTTGCGGGAGGAGAAAGTAAAGAGGAGGGATTAAAGTAGAATTTGCGGCGAATTGTTTTGCTAAAAGACGATTTCATCATCAGAAGTTAGGAAAAAAAAACTTTGTCTTTTATGCATATATTGAAGGCATTTTTTGCTTCGAGAATTATGCGGTTGTAATAATTTCGTCCCTCGTTTTTAGCCTGTCCTCAACGGAACAACACCAAGAAAAAAGGGAAGTTTTAGAAATGATCTTTATAAAATAGAACTCAAATTCTGTCAACTGAAAAGCAGACATTAAAAACCTAAGTAAAATTTACAATAATATACTGTAAGTTTGTAAGAAAAATAGTGGGGACTGCGGGAGTGGGTCTGGGAACCCTCGAGCCTGGTGTTAAACGCTGTCCATTAAAGCACGAGGGTTTTGCAAAAATTTTATATATAACAACTAATATGTTTCAATTCCTTCACCCAACTCTTCCTAATAATAATGTGTCTGTCAACGTCATCAAATTTTGGTCCTGGACGGAATAATCATTCTACAAAATTACTTTTAACCTACATGGAGGGTATGATGTTGTCTGTTTGTGTCTAAGCCATGTATTTCGTTTTATATTTTTTACTCAAAATTTGTAATTGACGTGAAATGATTTCTGCCTTAGGTAAGTAATAAAAAAATTGTATATATGTCCTCTTTGTAATTAACAATATTATTTTTCAAATAATGTTAGTCCATGATTCTTACCACTTATTTATATTATATATATATATATATATATATATATATATATATATATACTTATATAATGTGGTAAGGATAAGTGTTATATATAATAATACTTGTTGAAGTGTTAGTGACTGCGACGACTCTTTTATGCCCCCAGACGGGGCAGAAGGTTATATCTGGGCGGCCGCTAGCCGTTATTTGTGTTTTCCGGATGTTGCTGTTGTCGGGCTAATTGCGCTTGATTTTTTGTGATTTTAGATTTGTCGATTACTGTCTTCCTTATTGTTGGTAGTTTTAATGATTCATTCCTTTTATTTAAATCAATTATTTATTATTCAATTTCTATGGCTTTTCGGATTATTCTGGTCTTATAATGATCTATTTTGGCAGTCTCCCTACTAGTCTACCCATCGAAATTTATTTTGTAGCCGGTTTCCTAATGATGTAGTAATAGAGCTGAGATTGTTTGTTTGTTTCTGATGCTGAGTTTATGCTGAAATTATGAATCTATAATTTGGGCTTCAAACTTGCTTTCTCATAAGCTTCTTTCTCGAAGTATATCATAAATAGATTTGCGGCTACTGGTGATAGCGAGGACCCCATTGGAGCACCATCTATTTGTTTATACATTTGCCCGTGGAATGAAAACAAAGGATTTTTAAGGCAATGCTCCAAGAGTTGTATTATATGTGCCTGGAAATCCTCGTTCATAGCAATTCTGTCTAATGCTTCGTCAGTATTCCCATCGATGATGAAGATATATATATATATATACAGTAAGAATGGAGCAATAAGTAATAAATATATATATATATATATATATATATATATATATATATATATATATATATATATATATATATATATATATATATATATATATATATATATATATATATATACTTATTTGAAAATAAATACTATATATATATATATATATATATATATATATATATATATATATATATATATATATATATATATATATATATATATATATATATATATATATATATATATATATATATATATATATATATATATATATATATATATATATATATATATATATATATATATATATATATATATATATATATATATATATATATATATATATATATATATATATATATATATTCGTTCTATTCTTACATCAACAAGAACCAAGTAACAAATACTTTCAGATTTTAAAAGTATTTGAAGTATTCAGTAATTGATAATTTTACTTGATTTTTGTCAAGTAAAGTAATTCAAATTTATATTTGAGATACTTTTACAACTATTTGAAGTAAATATTGTAATTGAGGTATCAAAAAGTATTTAAAATACCAAAATTCTTGAATGTTATTTATTTTAAAGAATAATTTTAAACTAATCAGAAACAACTCGCAAACTATGAATTAGTCGTATACATTAGCTCCAAATTGTTTGTGATTCTTTTATAACTGGCCTATTTTGGTCTCAGGTAACAATAACTTGTAAATATTAATATGTACTTTGATATGTACTTATACATTTTTTAATTCTTACTTCTTACATAAACTTATTTTTGACTTATGGCACTTTTTCAGTTAAATTAAGTTTTTCTACTGTTCCTTTTTTGGTTTTGATCAGAAATTTTTCATATTTCTTCGTGATTCTGAACGCTACTGCGAGACGGTAAAGTTGGTATCCATTTAGGGGGTCTTTTATTTTTCATTTGTTTTATCATCTATTCGCAGTTGAATTAATCGGCCTTTGATTTGACAGCACATTGTTCAAATATAACCAATGGCCCGCTTCATTTTGCGTTTTGACAGAATTAGACAATCTTCCTGAGGTATGTAGTTGTAGAGTTAAAAAGAGCAATGCGACGTGGCAATTGCCACATTTTTGATTGCATATACAGGTTGCCTATAAACAAGCACGCAGGATTTTGTCCAAGGGGAGGGGTCACAAACAAATAAGACTTTTTGCATAGTTTGAAACGGTTTTTATTAGTATTGGCAAAATATAGACATACAACTCAATAATCTCAACTTAAACTATTAAATGAAGTCTATACTTATATTATACAATAACTTAAAGGATCAGGAGGTCGTGGATGATCTGTCTTTAAAAGTTTTTACCTCACAACTTTTAGTTGCCTAAGTACAGTTCACAATGTGTTTACCTCGTGCACTGTATGCGGAAAAACAATTAAAAAAAAACAACAAATTTACGCCAAAATAATTCTAAGACAGAAAAAATATCTGACTTATTGCTCCATTCTTACCGTTTGAAAATAGATACTTTAATTTGTTGCTATCTTGTGTTTAATTAGGCTTTACACTGACAATAATGTATGAAAATATAACATCATCAAAATATAACGCATGCATTTTTTTTTCTTTAAGGAAAAAATCCGTTTAATTATGGCAGAATAATATTTCTTCTACAGGAACTCTTACATTTTTGATCTTATCTTATTCAGTACAGAATTTCGAATAATACTAAAACCCTTAATGAAACTTGTAGAAAACTGCTGAACCTAAATAAACAAAGGCCCAAAAAACGATTTACGTCTATGACTTTATATTCACATAACAGCGCCTTGTTATGTTACTAAACTACATGATGTACCGCCTTTTTTTCGAGCGAAGACAAAATTAATATATCATATATATACCTAAAATATATGGTCTAATACAAGTTTTCATATAAAAATTATTTCACAAACTCCAAAAAACACACTTAGCCCAACTTAACCTAACAACATTTAAGATCAGACCATGAAAGTAAATATGAAATCTTTTTATCTAATTTATCACGTTCACGAGTCACAAACCACAACTAACATTTTAAGACTTCACGTTGGCAGCCTTACAAAATGTTTTGTTTCACGGCGGAATGTTTGATATTCTTACGCGGCAAAGCGTGGCCATATTTTTCCGCCAATAAGTGCTGGAATCCTAATTTAAATGAGCAAACAAAGTATTTGGATTGAAAGGATAATGGAAATACTATTAAAGGATTTGAATTGCTTTTTTGTTACTTGAAGTACTTTTGATAGTACTTCAGTTACTTCTGTATTTCAAGTAAAATTCCTAAATACTTCAAATATTTTTTTAGGAAATTCAAATATACAATACCAAATACTTTCTAGGGAGTAATTGAATTTTAAGTATAATTACCATAATATAAAATGTATTTCAAGCAGAGTATTTAAAATACCGAAAAGTCTGATTTTTTTTTTGACGATAGTGACTGCTTTTACGTACGAATTTTCTTCTGGTAGAAGGGAAAACAGTATGGGACTCGTTGCTCTATCAGGTCCTCACCTGTCAGAGTCAACAATACCCACTAAACTTTCCAAGTATTATACTTTAAGTACTAACAGCGCTGGTAGGTGGCAATAAACAATAACACTTACCTGCTTACAAACATACCAGACAACACATCATTTTCTTTACGTGCGCAGTCGATAAGGAAGCAAATAAGTAAATTATTAACTTAAGTATCTCAATTTTATTTAACCAATGTTTTTTTAAATTGAGCAAAACAAGAGTAAAAGTGCTAATTCCATCTTATTCAAAATTATTTAATTTTTCGAAAACTGCTGAATAGTGAACTCAATATCTGAGGAAAGACCCATTCCATATATTAGTATATATGTTATTACGCGCCGAACTAAATCTCGCTTTCCGGCTATGATTCCTTTGAAAATGGAAAGTTTCATAACAGTGAAAGTTCTTGATCTTATAAGCATTTTAGTAGGCCGACATATTGTTACGCCATATTGGATTTACACATGAATTTCACCCGTTCATTCCTAGATTACCCTCTATTTTTGTTCAGAATTTAAAGTCAGTGGTAAAATAGGTTTTTAGCTACGCAGAGAACACACAAATATAATGGTAAAATATGGAAACGTATTTTATGAAATCAAGAGAACATGAAAAGCGAAAGTCTCAAAAAATCTCGGAAGACGATCGACTCTTACGGAAGTGGTTTTTTACTTTGTGCAGAAAGCTATTTGGTACTAAATTAACCATTATGTTAAAAGTTTTACTCTTTAGTATATCTTATGTTCTGTTCCACTCCGGACATAAAATTCACCAGGATAATTTTATTTGCGTACTTTGATTATAAATGAATTTGTAAATAGTTATAAACTTCACTGGTTTTTGCACAGGTAATGTCAGCTATTTAGAATTCTTTTCGATACAATTCTTTAATCTTTATTTAATTTGAATAAACATATTAAACAATTATCCAAATTTGACTGTTTGTTTAAGCTTAATTGAACTTTTTGTAAAAATTAGAATTTTAGTGTTTCAGGTGCGGTCGTTTATTTTTACTAATACATATAGTATTTTCTAATCTCAGATATTCTAAGTTACTGACTTACTTGAATGCGTATTAAGTATTTAAAAACAAAAACAAATGCGTAAATTAAGGTACAGGCAAAATTCCAACTTTAACGCCCGGTATATGATCGGAGGTTTGAAAACTACAACATATGATGAATTTTCAGAGAAATTGACTGAGAGCCATTTCCCGTAAGGATTGTACGGGGTCCTTTGACTCTTTACAGTCTTTCGAAATATGTTTCTTTAAAATAAATAATTAAAAAAAAACAATAAGCCAATTTTTTGATCTTCAAATATTAGACTCAATATAATGAGAAGAGTTATTTATTATTATTATTTTTAATAATTTTATTTGGTCATCATTTGGTTTTACACTTTTAAATTCGAATCACAACTTTACCAGTTTATCTCTATATCACACTTATTGCTTGCACAAAATTTGAAATTAATTTAATAAGCAGTTTTTCACTGATTTTTTAAATATTTTGTTAGGCCGACATTTATTCTTGCTATCTTGGATTTATACCAAAATGTTACCAGTTCATTCCTATGTAACACTCTATTTTTGTACACAATTTGAGGCTAATTGGATAATGAGTTTCTAGTAATAATTTGTTAATGTTTCACTAGAGCGCATCTTGGTCCGCTGTTTCGGATTTTTACCAAAATATCGCCAGGTCATACCCATACGAGTTCCCATATGATCCCTAATTGTTACCAATATTTGAAGTCAATCGGATAAGTAGTTTTTAAGCTACGCGAACTGATAGATAGCCAGACCGACAGACATACCCAAGGAATTGATCAAACATATTTTTTGGCGCCTGGACTCTAAAACGTGAGGATATACTCAAGATTACTAAGAATTTATCTTAGTATCACAATTTTACCCCTTAATCTCTATACCACAAGCCATTAAGTAGTTTATTCACACTGAATTTGTAAATGTTTTAATAAGCTGTCATCGCCTTTTTGATTCGATCTTGAATTCGTACCATAATTTTACCAGTTAATTCGTGCATAATACTTGATTTTTGTGCAAAATTTGAGACAAATTGAATAAGTAGTTTTTTAGTAATTATTTTTTTTTTACATTTTGGCCGTCATTTTGTTTCGCCGTATTGGATTTTTATCATAATGTTACCTTGTCATCCCCATGTGACCCCTTAATTTTTTACCAAAATTTTAAGTCAATTGGGTAAGAAGTTTTTTACCAGAGTAACAGATAGACAGACAGACGGTGGTCCACACAAAATCTTTAGATCTCCATCTTGCTTAGTTGCAAGAACTACAGATGCTGACTATGGACTATCGGACTCTTCGGATAACCCCATCCTGAAGCATTTTGTTGACCTGCTTTGTAACTGGCAATCTTCGTGGTGGTTGTCTAATCGGACCTGCCTTTTCAGTGTTGATTCTATACTTTATTAAGTTTGTCATTCCGGTTTGGCTGTCCGTAGTTTCACATATCAGTTAACATAAAATCCTTTGCCTTGTAATAATCTTCTTGTGACAAATGATTTTTCCATAGCTTGTAAAATAGCCATGGTTAGCTTATTCTTGATTTGCCAGGACAAACATTTTACGGTCTGTTCGAACTATAGTTTTTCCGATAAAGTACTTCCCCGGCTTACTGTCATCTAATCGTTGTACCAGTCCAACATAGCACGCAGGATGTCTCCAGTTTCCCTTAGATAATTATTTCTTGGCTACCCGGTATTCGTACAGTCTCAGAAGATTTTTGTTGTTAGCACATTCTTTTCCTTAACCAAAACCAATTCTTCGTTTCCAATTGTTACGAGGTTAAGTTCAGGATCAAACGGTAAGTTATGCTCTTTAATCAAGTCCATTGCGAGACTGAATTCATCTTCTATATCGGCCACTATTTTTCTTGGTGATTTAAAGTCCAGCCAAGTAAAAGCCTGAAATTAATTTCTCCATATATAGGCGCTAACTCCCCTGTTACCATGCGCAACAATAGTTTTTCTGCAAGTGGTTTTACTTCTTTAGCTTAAACCAGATTTCTTCTGACCAGGGAAACCGCTGCTCCGGTATGTGCTGTAATCCTCACTACTCCGTTTACTATCACGCATAGTTTTTCCAGTCACTACTCCATTAACTATGGGGCTTTCATAGGGTTTCTCTAAGCTTTGAATGGAGATAATCCTGGGGCTTCGTTCTGTTGAGTTGAACATTTACCCCTCGACACTAGCTAAAAGTCATTTCCCTGTCTGAAGTCAGGATTATTTTGCCTCGATCTAGAAATTGGGTCTCTAGAAGGAGACCTGGACATTCTTAGTCGGCAATTTTTTTGCATATGTCCAGTTTTATGACAACTGTATTATTCTCTTAGCCTATTTTGCTGTTTATGGGGATCTCACTTAAAACTGCCTCAAACCCTTTTCATATACGCTGCCACACGTTATCGGTTGGATTTTCTACTGTAACTGATCTAACTTTTAGTTTTGGAACGTTGAACACAGCTTCCGACTCTAAAGCACGAACAAGTGCCTCTCTACACTTGCTAAATTTGGTAATAAAAAGCTTTTATTAAACTTCACTTGTATGTTACTAAGTATTTATGTTTGAGTCAAATCTTGCAAGTAACTTTTAAAGCAGTTGACTGAAATTTTGTATACATACTTAAACCTGATGACAATACAATATTATGGTGTCCAATCGGGAATGTGTTACATAGGGCGCGTAAAAAAATGCTAAAAAGCGTAAAATAAAATATCCGTTAAAAACAGTTCCCGTTATCAGAATTGACCAAGTTTTGGTATACCTAAGTAGTATAGCGGGGGCGGTCCTGCGACACCTCGATGGCATCTTGACCACCGATCGGTCCCAGGAGCTCTTCGGCTCACCTGCCTGCAAGAAGTGTTTACCTGTCACCTTTCGTGCACTTGTCTTAAGCGTGACACCTGGTTTGCACAGGTAGGTGTTATTTTTCAAAAAAAATTCCAAGAAGCGAGCTTCGCCGAGCCTCGCGTCATCACAAGAGCCGAGCCTCGCGTGATCACAAGAGCCGAGCCTCGCCTCGCCGAATTCCGAGAATTGTTTTTCTGTTAATTAATATGTTCGACGTAAGACTAGAGGTCAGGTTCGCAGATAAGAAAAGGTCGAGTACCGAGAATTGTTTTTCTGTTAATTAAAATTAATATGTTCGACGTAAGACTAGAGGTCAGGTTCGCAGATAAGAAAAGGTCGAGGATGTAGATAAGGAGATGTTTGTGTAGTATTGAGATGAGCAATAAAAAGTTGTTTTATAGATAAGTTAAATATTTATTTCGAATAATGAACGATAAAAAAACGTATAGCGCTTAAAATAATTAATATAACGAGATTTGTTTTCAACTGTTTAAAATTAATGTGTTCGAGCCACAAGGGTTCGAGTCTGGTCTAATTTTCTATTAAGATAATGGAATAAAACTAAACTTTGAAATAATTTGGTTTTATTTAAATTTTCAGATAGAAATATAAAAAAAGTCAAACTTTTTAAATAATGTTTATTAAAACAGTATTAATAAATACACTATTCTTGAAATTTTCTTTTCTTTCTTTCGTAAAAAGCAAATTGTGCAATATTGTACGACGTTTCCATTTTAATTCGGGTCCAGTAATTTTGAGTCGAGTTGTCACTGATGTTAGCATAGAAATAATCTTCATCCATCTGTCGCCATCCCCAATCATCTTGTGGCTGTGCTTGATACAGATGAAAACATTTGTCCATTTCGTTTGTCACGAGGTTACTTTTGGTATCCAAAAACTGTTGTTTGGTGGGAATGGGACAGCTATGATGTGGCTATAACAAAAAAAACAATTCTATGACTGGGGTATTGATTCCTTGCAGTACAAGTCAAGTTCCGACGTCGTTCCAACAAATGACTGTGCTCTGTGAATGCGAATTGATTCCTGACAAAAGCAGAAATGTAGCTTACCGAGGTGACAGTAAAATGTAGCAAATGATTCGTGTTTTCGTTGTGATCCGACATCTAATTTAATCCGTTTATTCTCTCTTGTAGTAGCAGCGGGAGTATATTTGACAGGGGTCAAGTTGTGAAATCTTTTGCGATCATTTGCCTCCAAATATTTGATATCAGTCGTGGTCTGAAATAATATTTTCAATTTAAATATTGCATTTATATTTAAGATATAACTATTTACCTGTTAACTGGATGAGATGGAATTTTTGAATATAGTTGATTACCCGTAACAAAAGAAGAATAAATGAAACTAAACATTGTTATATCCCCACGGTAGAGTGTCTGTATTTAACTGTTGATAATAGTTCGTGTAGTTAACTATTCGCTTGTCGTCAAAAGGACTCAAAGCGGTTTTAATTTGATTAATAGTAAATACGTTATGCTTTTTGGATCTAATAAAATTTTGCGCAACATCGATGGTAGTATTGTTAAAAAGACACTGATAATAATCATGAAAAGAAATTTGTTTCAATGCTGAAGATTGAATACCCTTAGCTTTTTTAACAATTTTTTCTTTGTTTGCAGCGCTGTCTTTATCACTAAATGTTTTAAAACAATACATTTTAGAACGCAAGCCGATAAATTCAGTCATAACCTGACCACAACATTCATCCTTCATTAGCCCATAAACTTTTTTATTTTTTTGTTGAATATTGTATACGTTGTCTTTAAGGTAATCTGACGTATCAAACATATGTATATTTTCCCTAATGCAGTCATAAATATTATAATTTGAAAATAGATAAATAACACTGTCAGTGTCAGTGTACATTAATTTAGCATTAGACTGGAATTTCGATATAATAAAATTGTAATGAAAATCGTATATTATCGTTTTTGAAATATCCAAAATAGACATACCGATGTAAATTAGTTTATTAAATTTTATGTTTAATCGGTTCATTTCAATTAAGACTATTAAGATTTTCTGTAAAAATTTCACAACTGTGAAAATTAGGTTGTGAAATGTAATAATTTGCACCATATCTGCCTGACCATTTCGAAACTAATTTTATATCACGATATTTGCGTACATTTTCAATTGTTTTTTCATATGGTGCGTTATTCATCAATTTAAAGAAATTTTTTTCAAACTCGTTTTTACTGTTTATTCTGAGAGTAGTATAGGTCTATATATTTTTTTAGCCATGGAGATTGTTTAAATTTTAAACACCTATGAATTTTTCCAATTTTAAGACCCAATTTGGTGACTAGCTGTGCAAATTTTTGTGATGAATAACGTAACGTTTCTTATCATAAAGCGGGGTTAATACTTTGGGAAGTGAAGTAGCTGAAGTTGGTGGTACTAAATGTTCAGGACAGAGTGGTAAATCCTTATGTGTTTCAAATAACTCTTTTGGATAATAAAGGTCCACTTCAAAAATATACCCATATTCACTATTATCGGCTACATCTAAAATATTTGTTTCCTGATAGATATCTTCAACCCACTGAAAGTCTCCAGTAGGCAGAGGATAACTCATAGCAGTACCATATAAATTTACAACATCGAAATACATGAGATAGCTAGATGGTTTGCTAGTTTTTCCAAGGAACTGGCCATAAAAGGAAATGAATCGATAAATCTAAAGCTGATATCTGAATTTTCAATGTAGTTATTGAAAGATATGTATTTTTCTTTATTAAGTGGAAGCAAACTAATTATATCTTTCACTTCTGTAGAAAGGGCCTTGATTAAGAAGTGACTATCGTATCCTGATATATTATGAAATATTACAAACACAGTTTTTTTATCTGAAAATTTTAAATTACATCATTTATGTGCAGCTCCTCGGAATAACCCCGTTAAATGACAATGGTCTCTTAATGACAGGTTTTTGCTTGACAATAAGCCTCATTTTCTTGTTTACTTAGAGGTATCATAGATTGTGGGTTTGAATATATTGAATTAACTTTATAGGCAATTTTGCCAAGTTCCCTGACAAACCATTCTTGACACTTTTCTCCAGTATATGAATGAAATTCCGATAGCGAATCATCATAAGAACATTTTAGAAAATGAAATACTAAATGGTTAATGTTTTTGATATTTTTTTGATTTCTTAGTGCATTGCTTGTCTTCATACTTGACAAGCATGCTCTGTAAATCTGCGTAAATTGCAAAAGGAACCAATAATTTATTTGAGAAATTTTTTAAGGTTAAAATTTTTTCATTTTCCTTTGGCAATGTAATTTTACATTTATTTAATAATTGGCAATCTTTGGAATGTTTTTTCAAAATGGGTTCAGTTTTAAAATGATTAAGACAACGCTCGCAAAACCATTTTTTATGTTTTCTATTACCCATTTGGGTATTCAATAAACCACTTAATTTTTTTATGCATGCAAAATGAAATGTTGTGTTTGCAGATTCGAGAAAATATTGTGTTTTCTAATTCAACGTTATTACAAGGTAGTATAAGTAAATTAACTGTATCTGTAAAATATTCTATTTTGCTTAATAATAAGGGTAAAATTTCTCTCTTTCTTAAACAAAAAACATTAATAGCTAAGTTGTTCATTCTTTCAAACTTGGAAATATCTTTTAGAGCAATTGGAAATTGAATTCCGTCATATTTCAAATAGTGACTGAAATGATCATAAGATGACGTGCGTGAAACGTTTTTGCTTTTTCTGGGGCCACGTACAGCACACATGATAGCCCACAAAAGCAATAAACGTCTTTATTTTTAATATTGATAACACTTTTAGTTTTTTTTTATGAATTCAGGCAATTGCACATAAGTGGAAGACCCCACGCTTATTGGATTAAAAGAATTAATATTTACTTTCAAGTACCAAATTTCACACCAACCAAAATCTTATCAGTATCGTGTATCTTATACCATTCAGTCAGATTCGTAGATAGTTCAATTAGTGAATTTTTCGTTGTAAAATGTTTAGCGGATTTTTCTAAATTTTGAGGTTTTATAAATAAACCTGAAAACACAACATTTACTTTAATCATAGAATTTTTAAGTTCAGTTTTAATCCTGTTTGAAAAAATACGTAAAGCACTATTTAAAAACTCTCTTGGTTCTTTCATCTTTAAGTTGTTAATAATTCCCGTTTTTATTCTCCCTTTAAAACAAGAATCAACATCTTCCCAAACTAATTTTCTTTTTAATAGACCCTTGTTATTTTTTAAATGCAATTTAAAACGTAATAAAAAGTGTTTTAAAATTGACAAATTACTTTCCACTCTACTATAACTAGAAACACATGAACTATTTTTTAAACATTTTTTAATAATGGCAATTGATTTTTTTAGATAACGAATATGTGTTTGGTAATCTTCTTTTGTTTTAAGTAATCTACTTACCATTTCAGTTTTCTGGTCCGCCTCACTTGAAAATGAATCTAGGACTTTGTTGCTGCTGGACGACATTTTGGTTTTTGTTTTCTTTTAGTGTAGTGGCAAGAAGGACTACAAAGACTGCAGTGTGAATAAGTTCGGTGTGTGCGTGATAATTTATATACAAAACTCTTATCAATCATTCGCGTCATTTCTATTAACAACACACACACACACAAAGTTGCATGGTATAATCATGTATATGTAAAATTTTCCAGAAGATAAGTCACGTTGCACCAAAAACATGTTTTATCAAATATAGGTCACGTTTCATGACCTTTGCATTTTTATTTTCCGTTATCAAATACAAGTCACGTTGCACGACGTACATTGCATTTTTCTTTTTTCGTTATCGAATACAAGTCACGTTGCAAAATATTAGGAAAATTTCTGTTTTTGCTAGTAATTATGATAAAAGATAAAGAAACATTTTCTGTGGACGTGGTGTTGTAACGCAGCAAATTTTGTTGAAAATTTCCTTTGAAATTAATGAATACTTTTATCGTCGTCTACGTCAAAATTGTTAATTTTTTCAATGATAAATTTGTATTTATACTCATCCAGAGGTTGCGTTTGGTATCAGTTCTCTGTCTATCCGTTTTTTGGAAACAGCCAAACGAAAATATTCAAGATGGCAACAGTACCCAGTACACTTGTCGTATTTTCTGAAAATAAAATAAACTTTCCTGTGCGTCACGTGCTGGTTGTTATAAAACAGCTTTTTCAGTAAGTATTTGTTAATTTTTTTTTGTTAAAGTGTTAGTGAACGTACCATTTATTACAATAACAGCTCCTTTTATTACATTTTGTGCATGAATTTATTTAGCTAGGTGCTGTAGCTTATTTTATATATTCCATAAATTTATATAGCATTGATGGTGCAGTAGTTGCGTAGCCTGCCATGCCTAGAATTTTTATTTTATTCCAGAATTTTTTTCTCGATCTACATTTACAATCTTTTTTTTAATTTTAAAAGCTTTTCAGTGAAGCAATATTTTTTGTTTTTGCAAAAATACCGAATATATAAAAATGATTCCTATGAGGTGTTATAAAACCTGTATTTAGAGAAGTTTTTTTTTCTTTCATTCATGGTGTTAATAGGATTCTCGAAAGGGATGATAAGGTGTATATACACCTTACTTATAGTCCCCGGAGAGAAACCTTGAAACGAAAATTTGGAAATCTCCCCGTACGCTATCTACGGACAAAAATCAATAATGATGAGGAATTTAGGATACTCGAAAGAGTGGTAAAACGGTTTAAATTTAATCTTGTGGACGAGGATGTGGAAACAACTGTTAGTGAGCAGCAACGACGAACACTACCATCAACATCATCGTCGTCGTCGTCGAAACGGCAAAAGTTGACTGTGGAGGAGGTCTATTCCTCCAGCGAGGATGAAGAGCAACAACAACAACAACAAGAACAAACAAATGTAAATTAATTTTAGTAATTTTAGTGTTCTTTTTTCAGATTTAAATATAGTTAGAATAGTATATTTATTCTTTTATTACAGAAAAATCAACTAACTTTGATAGAAGGTTATAATTACCTAAGCTTAAAAAAGTTTTGGACTTCAAAATCATTACATGATGTGATTGTTGCTGAGATTCTCGATGAGGTAAAAATCATTAACCTATTACTAAAATCTTGTCCGTGTAGATCCTTTGTAGCCGGTGGTTATCCTAGTTATTTAGTAGGTCGAACCAAAACTTACGCAGATATTGACATGTTTATTGAACGTATGTGAAGCGATATGTTTATTGATTTTAAATATACTGATAGAGAAATTGGAAAATGGTTATAGAAGTGTACAAAGTATAACAACTGTAAATAATTACTCAACAAAATTTTTCTTACGAAATGTTGTCGTCAAAAAAGGTTTTTTATTACAATTGATATTTTTGAAAGAAAACTCTAACCATTTAACTTTTGAAGAACTAATTATACATACGATAACTAATTTTGATTTAGATATAAGTAAAACTGCTTTATTTAGGCAAAATAATTCGTTACATACAATTCAAATGAATCAAATGAAGAAAATTGAAAATTGTATTCCGAGAAATCTTAATCGTCGTGATAAATATATAGAAAGACGCCTTGAAAATTTATTGAATGTAGACACCTTAGCAATGATATGTCTGAAAAAAATAACATGTCTAAAAGTAGGATAACGATTTGAATAAATACAACTTACATAATATTTTAGTTTTTTATTTCAATCTTCATTACAATTTCTACATTTAAATGTATTCCAATGATATAAATGAAATACGTTTTCCAAGGTACAATTTAATGTATTACTATCATGTTGCTGACAACGATACGACTTGAATACATTTTGTAATTCGGCCAAGGGTGGACATCCTCTTGTTTCCAAATCAATAACGGTGTAATTTGTTTTGAACAATAATCGGGTCAACCACTCCAATTTTTGATTTCCCTTTACTGCAATGATATTGTCGGTGTAGTCGTTATTCCAAAAGTCCACAGTGTCATATCCATTTTCTTCATTATCGTTTGACCATTCCAAGCTATGTACGTTGTTGGTTAACCATTTCATGTGATTTCTAATTTGGTCTTTGCAAAAGTCCAATTTAAAAGGAAATTTAACTGAAGCATATTTATAATTTTTATTTGAGGTATTAAGAATTGCAATTTCCGTGCACAAAAAAGTTGAGCTGCCATATTGAAATCCTTGTATATCTATTACAAACATGACTCTTTACAAAACGTTCACTATACTGCTGCTGCTGCTGAGACTACTCCACCTTTTACCGCGAACAATCGATGACTGACGTTTTACTTTTGACACTTTGAAATTTAATATACTTTAACTGTACTGGTTAAAGGATTGTATTTGACTAAACGATCGTGTAGAATCAAACAGAATGCTCAGGTATTGTTTGTTATTGTTTTAGTTGTTTCGAATTCAATGCGAATATCAACAGCTCCACCTTTTAGGATGTCTTCACCTTGACGTGTACAGTCAACAACAATTATTGCTGCTTTAGTCTTGTATGTTGTTGGGTCATAACACGGATCACTCTGATTTTTATAATAATAGGATTTTTGAAATTGTTGATACATTTCATACGCAAGCGCATATTTATTGTTATCAAAGTCCAAATTTAGATTATCGTATGGAAACATATCAGAGTTCAAATACACCTTTAAATGTAATAAACTGCAATGCTGAAAATGACTCGCATTTTTCGCAATATTATTTTTCACACCAGTTTGAAAACCAATGATGATAAAACGAGGCTTCTCCAATTGATTTGATGATTTCACTGCCCATGTGTGGTTTTTGCTTTGCTGCAGTTGTGGGTATTCATGTAGTTCCCAACTTCTGAAAGCAATCGTTAATTCCCTGTTACTTTCAAATTGTTTAAGTAAACGTAATTTTTGAGTATCACTAACGGTAACATGAGGCATTTTCCACAATATCTTACCCAGTGTAACTTTATAGGTTTCCTTTTTGTCATTTTTTTGCATGATTCCCTCTGTATCAGAATTGCTTCTAATTAATATTAATTCTTGACGAAGATTCATGATTATCTTATGAAAATCCTCCGTAAAACCCATCAACATTTTTAGCGGAATACAAACGTTAAAACTACTGTTACCATCCAAAATTTTTAGATTGTCTTCACAATCCCATCCAGCATTCTGAAGTGCAAAATATTCAACTTTCGAAAATGATACGTAACCTTTCATTGTTATGGCTATGCCGGGATTTCGAACCCGATCGATAGCCACTCCTCCTAGTTCATAGCGAATTTCATCAAACAAATGAACAATTCCGTTATTGATAAAAGTTACATTATCACTATAGGTATTATCGTTTTTAAGCAACTTTCGTAACGTGTATAAATCTTGTGTTTGTATTGGTATTCTAATTTCATCGTTATTGTTTAGAGTTGTTGAGGAATAAGGTTGATGTGTATGGTTGATTACTTGTAGTAATCCTTAATTTAAAACTACACCAAAATCTTTGTAATTTTCAAATTTTTTATTTTGATTTTTCTTTTTCTTCTTCTCCTCCTCCTGTAAACTGAATCCCACTGAGAGTAGAACACGTTTGTTTTTAGATGTTAACTCCTTAAACGTTCTGGTAGAACTAATAGTTGTCTGTTCATCTAATTGGGTTTTATGACAATTTTCAAATGAGTCCTTTGTATATTTAAACAATTATGATTATACAGAAAAACCATTTTAAAGAATTCGCTTCAAATGTAACCTTATCGTTACTAGCTCGTTTCTGAAATTGACTAATTTCTTATCCTGATCAGTTATTTCAAGGATTATCTCATCGATATATCGTGTACTGATTGGTAGATAAATAACATTCGATGGCTTCTCGACTATTTTGAAACCTGGTGGCACTGTTGGATAAAACAAATGGATAATATGAACTAAATCTCCATTATTATAGGAATTTGTCACTAGATTACATTCTATACATATTGAATTCACTTTAAATATATTTACAGGATTATCGGAAATGTGTCTTTTATTGGGCTCGAGTTGCTTGCTACCGAATCCCAGTAAACTGCCAATTGAATTTTCTTTGCTGAAATCAATTTTACGGTTACATTTGATTTCACCCTGTAAAGTGTTATGGTTCGCTTCCAAACGAAGTGTGATTGGATCCTTTTCTTTTGAATGAAATCTCAGATACGTCGTCAAATATTTTTGAATATCGCTAATTTCGTAGGATCCTTCAGGTATAACAACGTGCTCATCTCCACAATGAAAATTGTTATTGCTACTATCAATGTTAGGAATTGAGTTGTAACTTTCAAAATTTATTAAACCCAAAACATAATTTTCGTTTTCATTCAAAACAATATGTGGATAAATTTTGATTGAAAGTACAGACTCCGTTCCCGATAAGGTAAACGTATAAGACATGTTTAACTACTTCTCGGATCAAAGTATTTACATTAAATAAAACAAAAACTATAGTTATATTGGTATTTATTCTAAATCTACAGAATGATACAAAAATTTCAGACATAAGTGACCACATATAAACGAGTCATAAGGTTGGTAACAACGATGATTATAAAATATGTTACAAATACCATTAGAGTTAAAATATTTACAAACTTCCAGAGGAGGTTTTAAATTTCCAAAACTATCAAAATAATAAACATTATTTCTATGTTTCCAATAAGCAGTCCAATGAGTTCCCGGTTCAGAAAAATTGTCTAAATTAATAATACCAGATTCGTTTTGGTAAATTTTCTTCGGTAATCGATCCTTCATAAACACTCCTCGAAAATAGGGTATTTTGAGTAGTTTAGTATACTTTTCAATATCAAAGTTAGTTAAGGCACGGTTAGGTAAGACTATCGGTATTTTTTTTCCTGAGATGATTTCCTAAAAAAAGGCCTAAACTTGTTTTGTATGGTTTTAAAAAGAGACCTTTTCCCAATGCAATGAATTCCATCGTCTTGTCGCGTTCGCTTTCTTGCAATTGTTGTTTGGCAGCACGAGCATCAGATACGGCCTTTTCGATGCCGGCAGCTCCTCCACTTAACGCACTTAATGCACTCAGTCCCGCAAAAATAGGGATCAAAGGAAGACAATTTTAATTTTCTTGCCCGTCTGATTTTGGTATTATTAACTGCTTTCATAGCTATCTTAACAGCATCGTAAATATTGGATGGTTTTTGATTTAAAATAGTACCTTTAATATTTTTCATAACTGATTGAAAACTTTTTAATTTTGTACTGCTTTTTTTCCCGCTAACTTTTGGTCTTTTTACCTTTTTGCTTTTTTGCTTCCGAGGTTTACTTTTTTTAATTGCTACCATGTTTACTACTTTCTGTTGGAAAAGTTTTTAATACACCAAACGTTGAAGCCAGATAAATGAAAATATATACTATTTTTTAACTTTTTTTTCAATGGGCCACTAGCAAATTCCTCATGAAAATTATCATCGTCGTCATCGTTTAATTTCCGCTTATTGGATAAGTTTGCCGATTTTATTTCAAATTTTAATTTTTGTCCATCCATTATATCATCAGAGTTATCTATCTTTCGTTTGAGTGCCCTATTGTGATGTTGTTGTTGCAAATCTTGTTCAATCTCGTTCTCTAAGTTCTTTCGTTTCTCATCATCATTCTCAATAAAATTAGAAGGGTATTTCATTTTTACCTTTATTTTCTTCTCATGATAATTATCGTATTTTTGTTGTTTAATTTTTGTTCTCTTTTTGACTTGTTTTCGATACACTTTTCCAGTTTGACCTTTTACTTTTTCGAGTTTGTTTAGCAAAATCTCCATCTTTTTCACATAATCACGCATAGCCTTCACACTGTGTTCCATTATTGTTTTAAGATACTTGTTACCATGGATTCTATTCTATGACTGATTTAAATTGGGGTTATTACTCAAACTTATATCCCCACTAGTAGTACTAGTGGGGCTAGTACCCATACATAGCTTTATTTTAGTTTGCATTGCAGCTGAAATACCTGCAGCGGCTAATTTTTCTTTCCAGGATGCATTCGATGAATTTATTCTGCTTAAAGTGTGTTTAAGTAAAATTTTATCTGTCGCATTACGATCTGATATGTTTTGATATTGTGAATAGGCAATATCATGATTTTTACATGCTTCATCTAATGGGTTAATTCCTTTATCTTCACGTCGTAAACATTTCTCTAATTTAGTTCCTGGACCACAAAATGGAAGTTTGTTTATCTTGAGTTTAACAAACCTTCTCCATTAATCGTTCGTTGGTGTTGTTGTTGTCGATCAATCGAATAATACCTCATTTTAAAAGAAGTAAATAAAGACTGAATATAAATAACAGCGTATTATGGCTTTATAATTAGTTGGATATTTAACATGGAGGAGAAAAAGAAGAAACATATCAAAATTGTGAAACAAAGAACATCTTTAACAGTAAATAATCATGATGTGAAAAAAAAACAAAAATATTAAACACAGTATATTATTACCATCTACTGTACGATGCATCATATCGGGACCTTCAAACTGTGGAAAAACCAATATCATGCTCAGTTTTCTTGAACATCCCAATGGATTGAAATTTGAAAATGTCTACGTCTATTCAAAGTCTCTGTATCAACCTAAATATATGTATTTAGAGAAATTATTAAAACCAATAAAAGGAATCGGTTACTATGCATTCGATAATAGTGAACAAATATTATCTCATCTGACGCTAAAGCAAATTTTCATATTTGATGACGTCGCGTGTGATAAACAGGATGTTATCAGAAAATATTTTAGTATAGGACGTCACAATAATATAGACCGTTTTTACTTGTGTCAAACATATGCAAAAATACCCAAACATTTGATAAGAGACATGTTAACGTCTTAATATTATTTAAACAGGATGACTTAAATTTACATCATGTATACTCTGATCATATTGGTACTGGTATATCATTTGACAGCTTTGACCATATGTTCATTCTGTTGGAAAGAACCATTTGGTTTTCTATCTATATTTAAGGATAATAAAATTGATGAAGGTCGATATCGGTTATGTTTTGATAAATATATATATCTGTAGTATCGCTTTTATAAATTATTACATAGTTGAACGTTGAAAGTTCATCATCATTATCATCATGGCTCCTGGTCGTACCACGAAAAATAAAAAAGAAAAAACTAAACATCAATCAGTTAAGAAAAAAATAATTTCAAAGAAAAAAGATATAAAGAATAAACTAGATATCTTAAAACATGGACAAATAGCCCACGAGAATGTATTTCAGCCTATAAAAAAACATTTGGAGGTGATTGAGAACAAATTGGATCGAAAGAATGCACACTCCTGAAAGTTTGATATCGGAACTTAAAAGAAGGGAACAATTTTCTGATGACGATAACTATGATGATGATGATAAAGATGACGAGGAGAAACTTTTTGGGGACCATAATAGCGAAGACGAAAACGAGTCAGTGAAATCGGAACCTATACCCTCCACTTCTATCCCATTAGAGTTTAAGGATACTCCTACAGGAAACAAAACCACACATGCATATCAAACTGCACCAAAAATGAAAAGAAAATTATTTTTTTCCACAACAAAATTGTCGTCGTCGTCGTCACGAAAACCATTTAATCTTAGAAAATTAATAATAAAAAACGTGCAGGATGAAATCGAAGAAGAGGAAATTAGGAAACAAAGGGAATATAAAAAAGCACTAAATCAAACTATAAGAGAAAAATCATTTTCCGATTATTCTGATCAATATCATAGTTTACCTTTCAAGTACATCAAAAAGTTTGTAAAGGATCCAAATAGTAGTACTTCTGATGGAAAATTCCAAGTAAAGTTTGATAAGGATATCGAACGGTTTTCTATCGGTAACAAAACGATAGATTTCGATGGAGCTGATTTGATAATTGCAGGAAAAAAATATAAAGGCACTAATGGATTATATGGCTTGTTATTTAATCAAAATGTTCCCACCATCTATACAAATGATGATGCAAAAAACTATACTCACATATTATTTAAAACAAATGCTATCAAAAATGTAAAATCAAGTAAAAATAAGAAATTCAGAAAATTTATTGAACCAATAATAAATAAAACTGAGAGTAATTACACCAGTCCAACTGATGATGACGATGATGATGATGATGTTTTGAAACAGGGGGAGGGAACGTCTATGAAACTTTCAAACAATCCTATTGATTACGTTTTTTGGGATGATCCTAATGAATTGGTTGAGAGATTGGAGCTACTAGTTGCGTCTCAGGCTGCTGGTAATACAAATCACGTTATGGAGATTAATGCCATTATTGAAGAATTACGAGAAGCCAATATAATAGAATAAAAATATGTCTAAATTTGTAACCAAAATAAAAAAAAGATATTGTTGAAGAACTCCATAAACCATCAAGAGTAAATGTTAAAAGAAGAAAGGTTATTATCAAATCTCTATTGGACTTAATGCAAGCTGATTTGGTTGATATGAAAGAATACGTACAAGAAAACAAAGGATACAAATATATACTCGTCGTAATTAACTGTTTTTCTAAATACGCTTGGGCTTATCCGTTGAAAACAAAAACTGCCAAAGAGGTATCTAAAACGATGGAAAATGTATTCAAAGAACAGACACCTATACATCTCTGTACAGACGCCGGCCGGTGGTGAATTTACTGGAAAAGAAATGATGATTTTAATGAAAAAATATAATGTCAAACATTATTTAGTTTACAGTGAGAAAAAAGCATCTATTGTTGAACGTGTAAATCGAACCCTTAAAGGAATGATGTGGAAAGAATTTAGTCTTCAAGGATCATACAAGTGGTTTGATATATTAACACAAATCGTTTATTCCTATAATAATCGAGTACACACTACCACAGGTTTAAAACCGGCTGAAATTTCAAAAAAGCATGAAAAACTGCTATTAAACACAGTTTATAATCGAATTAAAATGACATCGAAACCAAAATTCGAGATAGGTGATCATGTAAGAATTTCCAAATTTAGAGGAGTTTTTGATAAACAATACCAACCAAATTGGTCAACAGAAATTTTTAGCGTAAAAAAAGTTCAACTTACAAATCCAGTGACATACCTACTTCAAGATGCAGAAAAACAAGACATTAAAGGAGGATTCTATGAACTTCAATTGCAAAAAGTTAAATATTTAGACATTTATTTAGTGGAAAAAGTGTTAAAACGTAAAAACAAGAAAGTATTTGTAAAATGGTTAGGTTTCAGTGATAAGCATAATAGCTGGATAGATAAAAATAATGTAGAGTGACTTAATAAAATAATTTTGTTTCATATTCATATTATTTACATGTTTTCTACAAATAATTTATTTATCTTCAGACAGAAAAACAGTATTTATAACTATATAACAACTTGGCGTTTGATAGTACACAATGCCAAGTAGTGCCATATGGATCTTTGTGAAAGTGACGTTCGGGAACTTTCTTAAACTTGCTTAGCTTCGGTTCACTCTCCAGAGGTATTTTAAGAATTTTTTCCGCACTTATAAATGTTTTTAGAAAATTCACCTTTTCATCTCCTTTGACGTATATTTTTGGGGCATCATATCTTTTCATCACATGTTCTAAGACATTTGCTATTTCGTTCAAGTCTACTAAAATATTAGACCATGATATGAGTTTTCGAGATAAGATATCGTTTTTAAATCCTGGCCTTTTAACATGCTTTTGTTATATGGTGGTTTGAAAAGAAAATTTGAACAACGTGTTCCATCATACACAGCTAATTCTTTTGGAATAAATCCAGAGGCACAATTAAATCCCTGGATATCAAGACACAAAATTGAATTTTCTCCTGCCATAGTTCGAGTTACGATACACTACTAGGCGTCTAGTTCAATCTACTTTCTTTTATAAATAGAACTCTACCACTTTTTTTAAATATTGTTCTATTGGTGAGTAAAAATTACGTGAATTTACATCACACCCACTAGTAAAACTAAAAACAAATAAAATAAACCATAGTAGTTTTTTTACATTTTAATTTCAATATTTTTGTACTGTTCTATTTTGACGTTAAAATCATAGACCTAATGCTATTTACACCAAATACATAATTCACTAAACAAGTATCACAACATTTTACTAACTTTACTCTATGTTTTAAGTGTTTATTAATATTTTTTTCAACTAAACAATTACATATTTGACATAAAAATTGTATTCTTTCAAAATCCATTTTGTGTAACGTACAGGGTCTTATTATAATAAATATATAATTTGACATGTACTGTAAACAATAGAATTTACACTAAAAATGTCTCCTAATTCTGTCTGACCAGTGCTGTAAACAGTGGAATATGCACTAAAAATGTCTTTTAGTTCTACAGGCTTACATTCAAGATAAATATTTTTATTTCGAAAATATCTGGCAGTATACCAGTTACAATATATATCTGCAGGTTCATTAATATTCACAGAAACATATGTTAAGTTTGATACACTGTCTTTTAAGTGAGGCACTAGACCTATTTGCTGATTAGCCAAATTAAATATTTTATCGTTTTGCTTTACATTTTCATCAGGTTTTATTAAATCATAATGTATGTGAAACCATACATTATAACCAGTGTCTTGAAATGTTCTTAAACCAACATTTCTCAAAATATAATATCGTCTATTATTAATTAAAACAAAATTATAACTGCGCTCTTCTGGATAATATTTCTTTGTCGTCGTCGCCGTCGTTGGTTGACTATTAGTTAGGACACAATAATTGAAAAGAATACCAAAGAAAAGTAAAACAAATTTAATCATTATTTTGCAGCCTTCTCCTTCTTTCGTACTCTTCTTTTAAATAATACAAAACGGTATATCTATTAATCCTCTTTTGTCCGTTAACCTCTTTGTGAATTTTTTCACAGCGGCAAAATGCACAGATGTTTGGAGATATTGAGTTCCCTTTACACTCTTGACACGTTCTGTCGACTGGAACAGGCATAGATTACCACCAGTCTGGTTCGTGATCGACTGCTATTAAATCCTCTGTATTTTACATATATATTAATTACTTTAAGTGCTATACGTTTTTTATCACCTGGTATAAGCTATTATTCGAAACCAATATTATTTATTATAACATTATTATTGCTCATCTCAATACTACAGAAAGATCTCCTTATCTACATCCTCGACCTTTTCTTATCTGCGAACCTGACCTCTAGTCTTACGTCGTCGAAAATGAAAACAAGCTATTCTCGGTATTTTTCCAAAAACTAATATTTTACGTATTTATTCAAACATTACTCATCTCAATACTACACAAACATCTCCTTATCTACATCCTCGACCTTTTCTTATCTGCGAACCTGACCTCTAGTCTTACTTCGAACATATTAATTTTAATCAACAGAAAAACAATTCTCGGTACTCGACCTTTTCTTATCTGCGAACCTGACCTCTAGTCTTACGTCCAACATATTAATTAATATCGGCTCGGCTCTTGTGATGACGCGAGGCTCGGCGAAGCTCGTTTCTTGGAATTTTTTTTGAAAAATAACACCACCTGGGCAAACCAGGTGTCACGCTTAAGACAGGTGCACAAAAGGTGACAGGTAAACACTTCTTGCAGGCAGGTGAGCCGAAGAGCTCCTGGGACCGATCGGCGGTCAAGATGCCATCGAGTGTCCTAGGACCGACCCTGCTATACTACTTACATAAATAAACCGATGTCAATATAATATATTAATAATAATACTAATAATAATAATAATATATATCTGAGTCTGACCGTCTGGGTACTGCATCCAGCAGTATTGAGGACGCTACGGTAATTTCGTAGTCCGTACTGTCGGCGGCGTCCAGCAGTCCGCTGTCCTAAATACCCAGTATCCCTGCCCTCCCTACACTCTAGCCACCCTAAACTCCTCCTAACCTTGAAACCGCACGGAGCAACTAACCTCGGTTAAGTTGCTTGGGGAGTGACTCCTCCACGGACCCGAGTTACCTGGACCATCAGGGTCAAATGGTGGCACACCCATGAAAATGGAGAAAGCATCGAGCCTCGGAAAAAAGCCGCTGCCTGGGGATCGCCAGGGCACCTTTATAGCCCCTGCTGAAGGTGACAGCATGCGGGACGGTGACGGCGAAAGGCTGAACAGGCGGGCCTTTGCCGAAAAAACTGCTACAGCCGAACCTATTCCCGAGAATTTCATCAGAGTCGACATTGTTGGAGACGGAAGTTGTCTGTTCCGATCAGTCAGCTTGCACATATATGGTCATCAAAACAATCATGCCAAACTTCGAGAAGACGCATTGAAATACCTACGACAAAACTGGTCGGAACAGATATTTTCGTTATTTTACGACGACGACATAAAGGAATTCGACAACTATTATAAGTTCATGAGCAAAATCACTACATATGGAACGAGCCTTGAAATATTTGCTCTCTCGGAAACCCAGAAGCACATCTTCCGTATTTTCTCAAAACCAAGAACAACAAGAACAAAACAGAGGTGCATTAAAGAGAGACCAACAATAATAGGCAAACAAACACACAATAAAATTAATCTACCTTCTACTAACAGGCGATCCAATGTCGAGACACTTTGAGCTTCTAACACCACAAAACATCAATCCAAGCAACAAAGCATCGGGCGAGCAGCGTAACGGTCGAGGACGCTGCGGGAAAAGACAGCTCGACCGAAACGATCACGACCAGGCAAAGGAAAATAGACCGACCGAAAGTGTTTTGCCGGCTAAGCTGGCACCCACCAACGCTGGAAAGGCAGGGCAACGCATGAGCCGCATTACAGAATCGAGCGAACCGATCATGCGCTGCCCAAATGGATACACAAATAAATCTGACAGATGGATGCTAACCAAACACAACAACTTCATATCAACAAGGGACAGGGGATATATCGCAACGACTACCTGCAACTACCAAGAAAATGGACAGATGAGATGAATCGAACGGTGATGCATTCCTACTACACCGCTAGTAAACTTGAGACAATTTCATCAGGATACGGACATAAACTGCATACACTTTTCATAGCACAATATCCAGAATACAAATCACTTATCACAGAACAGAGAGTAATAGATCAAAAAAGAGTCATCACTAAGAACAGTAAGCTCACCCCACTCGCATTGCAAAACATCGAAGCTGTAGTAGCTGCTGAACTAAACATTCATCAACCAAGTATTGGGGACAGTGGGGTAGATGCCGAACCGATCCCACATACAAACCAGCCCAACTTTGTGCAAGAGGATTTGGAACCTCACTCAATGCTCAGTAGGGGCAAAGCTCCCAGCAACAACCCAGGACAGATGACAAGCACCATACAACGCACAGGACAAGTAAATCATTCGCCCAAAGCACCATACACAGAATAACACCTCAGACCGTCTCTCACACAAGCAATCAAAGTAGAAATTAGTCAACATCTAAACAAATGGTCAGGCTCCGATCCTACAACAAGAGATCCTATTCCTCGTGTAATCTTCAAACGAGACATACATAAAATCCTAAAGACCATCAACGAACACATAATTCCCAAGTACATAACGAATGAGAGCACAATTGAGGTCATTCATACAGTGATCTACGCAGCAGCTCTAACCACGATAACACAGAACAATCAGATACTCCCGCCACGACACAGAAACACCAACAACATAAAACCAAAATTCAAATGGCAGATAAGGATCGAAAACAATATTAATAAAATTAGAAAAGAATTGGGACATCTTACCCAATCCATGAACGGCAACAAGAAGAACAGAACAAAGAAAGAAATCAAATCTGCATCTCTTGATCACACGCTTACGGAAATCCTTGACACTCTCTCAGGCTCCGAAGATACAAAGAATCGAAAGGACGCTAACAACCTGTTTCGAAGAAGCGAAAAACAGTTCTACCAAAAAATCATGAGCAATGAGGAGGCACGAGTAATAGAACCACCGACCAAACAAGAGATCACAGAATACTGGAAAAGTATTTGGTCAGAACCGAAACTACACAATAATAACGCTTTATGAATTAAAGCGGAAGAAGACAGATACAAGTGCTTGGAGGAACAAGAGCACTTTGCAATGACAACACAAGAAGTTGCAGAAACAATCAAATACACGCAAAACTGGAGATGTCCTGGAATAGATAACATTCATAACTTCTGGTACAAACAGTTTACCTCTACACATGAAGCTCTCACTCGCCAAATTAATAAAATTATTTTAAAACTTAGCACACTCCCCAGTTTTCTCACCCAAGGAATAACATATCTTAAACCCAAAAATTCAGACAATAAGGACCCGTCAAATTACCGACCTTTTACGTGCCTTCCAACCCTATATAAGATCATCACAGCCACAATTACCAGGAGAATAGAACAACATCTAGCACACAAAAACATTCTAACGGAAGAGCAAAAAGGGTGCAGCAAAAACAGCCTAGGATGCAAGGAGCAGCTAATTATAGACAGCGTCATCATGGAACAAACCAGGATAAAATTATAGAAACCTTCATACTGGTTACATAGATTATAAAAAAGCCTTTGATTCGATACCCCACAGTTGGCTAACCAGAGTGCTAGAATTATATAAAGTCAATAAAAACATCAGGCAATTTCTCACGCAAATCATGAGTACGTGGAAAACTAAAATCAACCTGATAACACAAAAAGAGCACATCGAAACAGAAGAGATCTACATGAGACGAGGTATATTCCAGGGAGATTCACTCAGCGCTTTGTGGTGCTGCCTCTGTCTCAATCCACTCTCAAACACACTGAATAATACAAACTTCGGATTCCAAATTAAACACCAAAAAAATAACCTACACAAAATAAACCATCTCTTGTACATGGATGACATAAAATTATATATAAACTCTTTAAAATCACAGAAACGTTTACCCTGGACATCAACATGGAATTTGGTATAAGTAAATGCAAGCTATTTCATATCAACAAGGGACAGTGGAAAGACCACCCTACGAGGGAAACAATCAACAATGAAACTACAGATAACATGCTCAAAGAAGAAACATACAGATACCTAGGCTTCCATCAAAGCACCAAAATTAACCACACTCATATCAAATCAGAGCTCAAGACGGAATTTAAAACCAGACTCACAAAGGTACTAAAAACAAAACTGAATTCCAGAAATCTAACGAAAGCTATTAACACCTTCGCCATACCTATTCTTACGTATTCGTTTGGTATCATTAAATGGTCACACACAGACATAGAAAACATTCACACTCTCACCGATCGACCTGTCTCAAACGAGCCACGCAGCAGAGCACAGACAAATTTGGATGTTATATATTTTTTTTTTGTCATAAAACCGTTAATCTACTATCGAATAATTTTAGTAAACTAAAGGCGAAGACTCCAAAAAACAAAAGGAGCAATGTAGTTTATGAAATTCCTTGTAATTGTGAAGGGGTTTACATCGGCCAAACAAGTCAATATTTGGAAAACCGTATAAAAAGCCATAAATACGACAAAAAAACTCAACGGCATTAACCAACCATGAAAAGTCGAAGAACCACAGTTTTAATTACTCTGAAACTAAAATCTTAAAATCCGAGTGTCAGTTAAAAAAAAAGGGAATTTTACGAAATGGCTTTAATCCACAATAACAAAAACTGTGTGAATGACAAAAAAGATGTAAACAATCTTAGCAAAATATATACATCTATATTGCAATAAGTGATACTCCACAGTTCGTTGTGTTAGTCCTTGATATCAATGTGCAAAATGTCGTGTCCTGTTAACATTTTCTTAATCGAGAAAATAAAATTTTAATACATGTGATCGTCATAGCTGTTGCTTCGTTATGTGTTGTATACTGTTGTCATTACGTTCTAGGGTAAAATGATAGTTTTTTGACGTATTTTATTATTGTCGTGCCAACAATTTTTCATATAATTTTGGATTTGAAAAGGACCAAAACTGGTTGAAACGTCATCAGACTACAATATATGTATGTTTTTTAAAAAAAAGAAGTAATTTTTTAATTATTGTCAAGTAAACCACTGACCGTAAACCAAGAACAATAAAACTAAAAAATATATCTATTACGGAAAAGGTCAAAGAATCGAAAATCATAAATATATATATATATATATATATATATATATATATATATATATATATATATATATATATATTTAGAGATTTTTTTTGTTTAGTTCTGAACCTTTTATACATATATATTCTAATTTTGTTTTCTTGGGTATTTTGGTTCGATAGTAGGAATAAAATTAAAACAAATTTAATTTCATTTTTGTTACATTTTTATAGACGTTTCGACCATTTATGGTTGGTCTTCATCAGTATTTTTTTTGGTGTGTCTGTAACAATAGAAAACCGAGATAAGATATTTTTCTTAAAAGACTATTATAAATTGTATGGACAAATTATTAATAATATTATTTTAACATTTTAGATGACTTACCATAAGAAGGATCTTTCAGAATTCATCTTTATGCAACATTTAAAAACAGCACGTTTTCCATACAACACTCAGAAACAGCACATTTAAAAACATTGAAAAGAACGTCATACAGATTAAAATTACTATAATATTAATTGCTACGAGTATGTAAATCTTCGAGCGACACTGCTTTAACTGGCAGAATGCGTTCATGTGAAACGTCGGTTAAGGAATTCTATGGGTTTTTTTTTTATATATATTAGTTTAAAAAAGCAAAGATAATTAGATTTGTTTTGAACTGTTTTATTATTTAAAAGGTGATATATTGTTTATTTACTTTTGAATTTAGAAGAAAGGGGGCTAATTTAGTTTGTTTTTTTTTTATATTAATTTAATGTATATATGAAGTCAGTTTTAGAGTTATTTGATAACGTTATAATATATTTGGCTCAAATTCTTTATGTCTGTTTTGTCATTTATAGCATTGATCTCCCGTTTTATGTATAACATTTCCAGAAACTCTCTCTTTTTTTGATTAATTTCCGTATTTAGAATAGTAGTATCTTGAAAGTTAAAAGTATATTTATATTCTGTTTCGTGATTTGTAAGCGCTGTTTTATTTTTTTATCATACTTGTGTCCATTCAAACGATTTTTAAGATACTGTGTGGTTTGCCCTATATAGACCTTTGGGCAGTCGTTGCATTTTATTTTGTATATAGTGTGTGTTTTTTGAATTTAAAAGTTACAATACCCTACAAAAACAATTTTTTTCATCTTTAAAATCAAAAACACCTAAGTTTCAAAAAACACACACTATATACAAAATAAAATGCAACGACTGCCCAAAGGTCTTTATAGGGCAAACCACACAGTATCTTAAAAATCGTTTGAATGGACACAAGTATGATAAAAAAAATAAAACAGCGCTTACAAATCACGAAACAGAATATAAACATACTTTTAACTTTCAAGATACTACTATTCTAAATACGGAAATTAATCAAAAAAAGAGAGAGTTTCTGGAAATGTTATACATAAAACGGGAGATCAATGCTATAAATGACAAAACAGACATAAAGAATTTGAGCCAAATATATTATAACGTTATCAAATAACTCTAAAACTGACTTCATATATACATTAAATTAATATAAAAAAAAAAAAACTAAATTAGCACCCTTTCTTCTAAATTCAAAAGTAAATAACAAATATATCACCTTTTAAATAATAACACAGTTCAAAACAAATCTGATTATCTTTGCTTTTTTAAACTAATATATATAAAAAAAAAACCCATAGAATTCCTTAACCGACGTTTCACATGAACGCATTCTGCCAGTTAAAGCAGTGTCGCTCGAAGATAGACATACTCGTAGCAATTAATATTATAGTAATTTTAATCTGTATGACGTTCTTTTCAATGTTTTTAAATGTGCTGTTTCTGAGTGTTGTATGGAAAACGTGCTGTTTTTAAATGTTGCATAAAGATGAATTCTGAAAGATCCTTCTTATGGTAAGTCATCTAAAATGTTAAAATAATATTATTAATAATTTGTCCATACAATTTATAATAGTCTTTTAAGAAAAATATCTTATCTCGGTTTTCTATTGTTACAGACACACAAAAAAAATACTGATGAAGACCAACCATAAATGGTCGAAACGTCTATAAAAATGTAACAAAAATGAAATTAAATTTGTTTTAATTTTATTCCTACTATCGAACCAAAATACCCAAGAAAACAAAATTAGTATATATATATATATATATATATATATATATATATATATATATATATATATATATATATATATATATATATATATATATATATATATATATATATATATATATATATATATATATATATATATATATATATATATATATATATATATATATATATATATATATATATATATATATATATATATATGTATATACAGGGTGATTTATCACAATCTAAAATTTTAAAATTAAATACCTCAAGCTGTGCTGAACCGATTTTAAGGAAATTTTGCAGAAAATTAGAGCTACGTGGAACTTACCTAAAACTGGTGTGATGGGTAAAAAATTCAGGTCCAGATTAATTTTTTTTTACTTTTTTGTACATTGTTAAAATCAAAACTCTGTAACTTAATTAATTGCGCCTCTTCTGGTTTTTTTAGATATTTTTTTTGTAAATAATTTTCTATCAGAATCTATAATAAAAATAAATATTTCAAACAATACTACCCGATTCTATTGAAATTTTGTAAAATGCTAACGTTCTTTGAGATTAAACTAAAAGTGATTTTACGGATGAAAATTTCAGGTCTGGACTCGTTTTATTTTAAATTTTTTGTTTTTTACTTTATTAAAATCTACACTCTGTAACTTACATATTTTTTTAGCATTGCGTATTTAGTAAAAAATCAAATTAATTAAATGCACTTCATTTGTTTTTTTACATATTTTTTCGTGGTTTACTTTTACCAACTCATGTACAACTAAGTTTGTTTTTGTTAAAAGAAAAACATCATATGATAATCCTACCTAACCTTACTTAACTTAAACACCAAATTGGTTAGAGAAGAAAACAAAATTACCTAGTAGCTACAAAAATATTTACTAAATACAAATTAAAACATAATGAAGATTAAACAAAACCAATTTTTCATTTTATACATCAGCTTAACGGCGTTTTTCAGACTATTCTATTGATTTCTAGTTGGTCACTAAAGAAACATTATTACCAGTCATACTGTCTATTTAACAATACGTACTATAAAACCTTGGTTAATCAAGGTGGTCTTGGAAAAAACAATAGGCATTTTCCACCACCATGTTGCTTATAACTATGGTTTGACATGTCATAACAAAAAAGTTGTCGATAATAACGTGATTCGAAATGTGATTTTTTAATATTTACTATTGTAAAAATGCCATAGCAGTTTACAAATGCTGAATACGCAGATATAATTTTTGTTTATGGGTTTTGCGATGGAAACTCGAGAGGCGCAGTGAGGGAGTATCGACGACGATTTCAGCAAAGGGGAATTCCAAACTATAAGACCTTCCAAAACGTGTTAGTTAAGGTAGCATGGTACATTTCCAAAGTGTCAAATGGAAAGGGAGCAAAGACTTCAGATCGAAGATAAAGAGAACAGTTTTGAAATGGTAGAGCAGAACCCAAAAATAACTACCCGTAAAATTGGTAATATGTTAAATATCCCTCATACATCGGTTTTTTGCATATTATAAAAAGAACTACACCCAAACCACCCGCAAGTAGTTCAAAGGTTGCACCCAGGAGATAACATACCGCGATTAAAATTTTGTAATTGGGTAACGAGACACCAAGAGATATTTGCAATATCATTTTTTGTGACCCGAGATAGTATAAATAATTCTAGGAACAACCATCAATGGAAAAACAGAACCCACGTAGTGTTATACAAAAGTACTCGCAAGTTAGGTTTTTCCGTTAATGTTTGGGCAGGTGTTATAAATACAAATTTAGTGGGCCCTCATTTTTTTAACAACAGGCTTGATATAGCAATTTTTTAGAGAACATTCTTCCCGGGTTATTGCAAGAAGTGGAAGTTGATGTAAATAATCGAACTGTTTTTTAGCATGATGGAGCAGGGCCCCACTATAGCAGGGCTGTTATAAATTATTTAAACAGAAATATTCCAAATTGGGGGGTTAGGACGCGGCGGATCAACAACTGGACCAGCTAGGGTCTCCTGACCTAAATCCAGTTGATTATTATGTGTGGGGTGTTTTAAAGTCTATTGTATATAAGGAAGACATTTTGACTAGAGAACAATTAATGCAAAGGATTATTAAGGCTTTTAATCAAATTAAAAGACATCTAGCTACTATTAGATCAGTGGTAGGAAACCTTATAAGACGATCCAGAAAATGCCGTGAAGCTGATGGATGGTACTTTGAAAATTAAATGAAAAAATAATTTATTTAATCTACCTTATGTTTTAATTGATATTTATTTAATGTGTTTGTAGCTACTAGGTAATTTTTGTATCTAGGTTAAGTTAGTTTAGGTAGGTTTATTTTAATTACAAGTAATTTTGTTAATAGTAAAATATTTATTAATAACTAAATATAAATTATAGTTTTGAGTAGGTAAAGTTCGGTTACATTTTAAACTGTCCGGAACTGTAAACACGAGTTTTTTCTAGATTTTTAACTAAGTTTCAAGTGAGTCAAAAGTTCAAACTTTGTAAAATGTTATGCCAAATACATACATGAGTACATGAGATAGTAGAAATAAACCATTAAAAAAATATGTAAAAAGCCAAATGACGCGCATTAAATTAATTTTCATTTTTATTAAGTATCCTTTCTTGTTATTTTACGCAATGTTAAAAAATCCAATACAGTGTGCTGATTTTAATAAAGTAAAAAAAAATAAAGAGTCCTGACCTGAACTTTTTACCCGTCAAATCAGTTTTAATTTAGTCCCAAAGATCTTTCGGATTTTACAAAATTCTAGTAGATTCTGGTTAGTATTGTTTTAAATATTAAGTTCTGTTTTACATAATTTGATAGAAAATTAGTATTTACAAAAAATAAAAAAAAATATCTAAAAAACCAAAAGAGGCGCAATCAATTAATTTGCGTTTTTTTTAAGTCCCATCCGTTGCCTTTTTTTGTGCAATACAAAAAAAACTAGAAAAATTCAGCCGGGACCTGAATATTTTGCCTACGAGACCAATTGTAGATTAGTCCCAGATACCTCTAATACTGTCCAAAATTTCATTAAAATCGGTTTAGTACAGCCTAAGGTATGTAATTTTAAAATTTTAGGATGTTTTGATAAATCATATATGCGTTAAAAATAAATTTAGAATTTTTTAATTTTCAAATATGAACCTTGGTCCATACTACCCACCATTTCACTATGTCTATTTCTTCGTGAAAACAGGATGTTTCAGTAGCTCTTACTTGTAGGGGGCGCTACCTACATGTCTTTCTACTCTTTCGAACAATCACAACTTTTTGGTATAGCCCTGTATTACATTTTTGAGTAAAGTAAATGTTTCCTTTGTCATTTTTACGTCAAAAAGGTATACCTGACAAAAAATTGATACGAGCAACCATTTTCGAGATATTTGGATTTTCAAACGATTTCGGCGCGTGTGATTTTTTCACAAAGTTTTAAAAGTCTGTCTTTGCTCCAAATTTGGCACAAAGGCTTTGAAGTGAAGGGTTAACACATTTTTTTGAGGTGTGTATCCATTGACTCAGACATAAACTAAACAAAATGTATTTAATTTTTATTAAAATTATTATTAATTTATTTTTAATAAAACAAAGGCCTGGTTTTATAATTTTCAAAAATTCCACCATTTACTTCTAAGCACAAGTTCGCTCTGTGCTGAATAGCTCGGATTGCTCTGTGGATACATTCGGGCGCATTTCTTAGAGGTTGTGCTGCGTGTGTTATCCGATCCAGTAATGCTTCTCTTGTATTATTATTTTTACGTCAAAAACAAAAAAAAAACGAGCAACCGTTTTCGATATATTTGGATTTAAAACAATTTCGGCACATGTGATTTTTTTGTCAAAGGCACATAAAGTATGCATGCATTATAAAAAAATGGAAGTGTGCCTTGCCTGGCAGAACAACTGCTGGTTAGCGTTGCCATCTTTTTACCTGTTACTTAGCAATAATAATGTCAGTTATTAATAAGATCAAATTTTGTCACTGTCAAATTCTGTTCATAACTTTTATTACCTGACAATAATCATTTAAGAAACATTAAATTTAAGTACGGCATTATGCCTGCGAAATTCTCGCATCGTAAATATGCAAATGTTATATTCGTCTATGGCTTTTATATTCGTCTATATCTTTTATATTCGTCTATGGCTTCTGCAATGGGGTCTCAATTCAAGCAGTCGCGGAGTACCAGCGTTTTTTTCAAAATAGAAGGGTAGCAGATTGAAGAGTTTTTCAGCAAGCATAAGCACTAGGCGAATTGCAGATACTATCGAATTACACAGTCGTTTGCTTGTAGAAATCTTCACATTAATTGTTTATACCCATTTCATTTACAACGGGTTCAACATTTGTAGGAGGGTGAATTTGAGTTGAGAATGCAATTCTGTAATTGGATTAATGAAGATCGAAGGTTGTGTAGGTATGTTTTGTTCACTGATGAAGCACAGTTCACACATGATGGTATAAATAATCTTCGCAGTGAACACCGGTGGTTCTATGAGAATCTTCACTCTACGGTGAAACATAATTTCCAACATTAATGTGTGGTGTGGAATGTTAAATGGTCATTTAATTGGTCCATTTATAATCGACGGTAATCTTACAGGAGAAAAATGTTTAGACTTTTTTGTAAACCACTTGGGAAATCTATTGGAATATGTTCCCCTTAATGTAAGACAAAACATGGATTTGCAGCATGATGAAGCCCCTGCACACGACAGTTTATTTTACAACTTTCCAAACTGATGGATTGGTCAGGGTGGTCCGTATAATTGGTCACTTAGATCGCCAGACCTTAATCCTTTGGATTATTGTCTTTTGGGGGTAGTTCAAATCACTAGTATATTCCACTAAATTAAATACAAGAGAAGCATTACTGGATCGGATAACAAACGCAGCACAATTTCTAAGAAATGCGCCCGAATGTATCTAGATAACATCCCGAGCTATTCACCACAGAGCTAGCTTGTGCTTAGAAGTAAATGGTGGAATTTTTGAAAATTATAAAACCTAGCTTATGCTTTATTAAAAATAATAATAATAATTTTAATAAATATTAAATATATTTTGTTTAGCTTATGTCTGAGTCATTGAATACACACCTCAAAGAAATGTGTTAACCCTTCACTTCAAAGCTTTTGTGCCAAGATGCGTTTAAATTTGGACAAAAGACTTTTAAAATTTTGTGAAAAACTCACTGGCGCCAAAATTGTTTGAAATCCAAATATCTTGAATATGATTGCTCGTATCAACTATATATATGTATATATATAATACATTACATATATATATATATATATATATATATAGTGAATAAATAAATAAATAAATATATATATAAATTTTCTGATTTAAAACATTGCAACGAAGCGGATCAGGTATTGGCATCAAGGGTATTTGAAATATTTAAGTCAGCTGAGGCACCAATCGGTGAAAAGATTGTTGCTTTAGGAATAACTGGAATTATGAAAGCTAAATTAAGATTGGGAATGGGGTTACGAAAAGGAAGGGGAATAAAATTAAAAAAAAGGAAAAAAGGTTCAATTAAAAAAAATTCTTTTCCGTCTACAGTTCAAAAAGCTAAGAAAAGAATAATCGGAAAAAAATATAAAAATTTACATGTTGCAGCTCAAGATGCGTATTCTTTAATCAGCAATTATAAAGGAACAGTAAAAAATCCCACAAATCGAATTATCCCAATTCCAAAAACCGGCGGAGTTTTTATATTAATACCTCTTTTTGCAGGATTATCTGCTTTAGGAGCACTTAGTGGTGGGGCTGCTGGACTTGCTTCAGCCGTTAATTCGGTGAGGAGCGCTAAAAATAAACTTGAAGAACAAAAAAGACATAATAAAGTTATGGAGCTATGGATCTATTGGAAAAGGTTTATTTTTGCGTCCATATGAACAAGGGTGTGGATTATATTTAAAACAAAAAAACTGTTAAAGATGCTGCCTCGCAAACCACTAACATTGATTTAAGAAAGTACGTCAAGAAATTACAAATTCCAAATTTTAGTGGTGTATTTATGCGGACTAATATGCCAAACGTTATCAGTAAAAATGAAACTGGTATTATAAATTTAGATAATAGTAATGGAGCAGGTACACATTGGACTGCTTATATTAAAAATGATAAACTTATCAATTGTTTTGATAGTTTCGGCAATTTAAGGCCCTCTTTAGAGATTATAACCTATTTTTTTAGCGATGGTGGCAAAAACAAAATTATATATAATCATAACTCTTACCAGTCTTACAATTCTTCAAATTGTGGTCAACTTTGTTTAACATTCCTTTATAAAAACACACAATAGATAATCTTAGAATCATTTAAGAAAACAATAAGTTAGAATGTCGTTCACAATAGCGTTCTCTGCTCAAGGAGCAACGTTGCATGCGGATTTTAACCCTCCAATTTATTTAGATGTTGACTCAGTATATGTTATAGGTTTAACTAATTTTGAAACTTAATGCTATTCCAAATATTGATGAAAAAAATATTAAATTTTTCTATTGGGATGTTAACGATTTTATTGAAAACCCTCCCGGAAATTCAAGATATTAATAAATAATTACTAGAACAATTTGATAAAACAGGGATTTCGTTTCATTTATTTGCAAAAAATAATACTCTACAATTGGTAATTAAGTCTTCTACAAATATCACATTTAAAGAGGGTAGTATAGGCAAAATTTTAGGATTCAAAGAACAGGTTATCAGAGGTGATGGAAAGAGTAAACATTCACATGTTCCTGCAGAAATTATAAAAGTTAATTCACTATGTATCGACTGCAGTATTGCTGAAGGTTCCTACTTGAACGAAAGACCCGTTCATATTATTTATCAATATTTTCCAAACGTCTTCCTGTAACCGTGAAGGTGATAGACAAAATTACTGTAAGAATATTAGATCAAAACGGGGACATAGTGAATTTCCGGGACGAAACAGTTCCACTTAGAGTGCACATTAAAAAACTAGATTAAAAATGGTTATATTATACAACAGAAATTTTAGTATTCCAAATAAAATTGTTCAAAAACATATAATAGGCATAAATTAGTCAAGAAAAACATTAGTAGACGTGTTAACGTTAAAGAGCTAACAACTGCAAATAAAAAGTTTCTGGAGTCTCTAGGACTTAAACTTTTAACATGAATATACTTAATGTTACAGAAAAGCTTTTTATTGATAATTCCATAACTCATTCGGAAATGCATTCTTATGAACCTTATTTACCCACCAAGTTAGGAAATAATGATGAGATAATAATTCCTGTCCATGAAATTGAAAAATACACCCTTCCTTGTGAGAGTTTTCTTTACATAGAAGAAAAGTTAACTAGAGAAGACGAAACAGTTTCTAGAACGTTGAGTTTAATAAATAATGGAATTGCCTTTCTTTTTAAAGAAATAAGACACCAATTAAATGGTGTTACTATAGATTCGAATAGAAATGTTGGTATCACATCAACTCTAAAAGGTTATCTTTCATTTAATGAAAACGATTCAGCTAAATTACGAAATGCAGGCTGGCATCCTGTTAAAACTCTTTAAACAGGTGCGACTACGACAACAACTGTATCTATCGTCGATGAAAAAACAGGACTTTTTAATGTTTGCATACCCCTTAAAACTTTAATGGGATTCTTCGAAGACTTTCAAAAAGTAATACTAAATTCGAAACAAGAGCTCATACTTGTTAGGGATAATGCCGATAACAACGCCATTTCAACCACAGATGACAAGGAAAATCTAAAAATTACTCTTAAGAAACTTACATAGAATATACCTCATATATCAGTAGGAATTTCTCAAGAACTACCACTAACAAAAATACTGATATAATAATAGCGTTTAGAAGTTGGGAATTAATTGAGTATCCAGAACTATTAAAAACTAATAGACAAAATTGGCCAGTTAAAACCTCAACCCAAGTTGCATTTCAACAAGAAAAATGGAATAAGAAAAAGAGCAATATGAATGAATTTAATGACATAGACTTAAGGAACATCAAAGTATTATTAAATTCTGAACGGTATCCTTATAATGATCTCATACTAGATATGAGTAAAAATAAATTCGCTATCTTAAATGAAATGTATTCCAATTTCCGCAATACTTATTATGGAAAAACAGAACAAACCATTATTTGATCCGCTCATATTCAAGGAGAAGGCCCCCATTGCATACATTAATTGTTCTCATCAAAAAGAATCTTTGCAAGCAGGACCTATTGTAATGAGAGTAGAATTTGAACTAAATAAAGACATAGAAAAAGACACAACAGCGTATTGTCTAATATTACATGATAAAGTTTTTAGTTTTTAGTTTTTAATCTACTTACTAAAATTGTAAAGCGACTGTAAATTAGCTACCCATGCGGGATTTTTACCTCAAAATTAAATTTAATTCCTAAATATAACTTGCAAATAACAAGAGTCAGTTGTTACTAGACGTTTGACAAGAAAACGTGACTAATTGATAATGTCACTTCGAGTAGGAGAGACAGAAACTTTTATCAGAAAATTAAGAAAACTCAAAAAGGATATTGAAGATTATTCCGCAAAAACATTTATTTTTTAGAAATTTTCTAAATTAAAAATAAATAAATAATTATACCTAAGGAATTGGCAGCTTACGATGGAGATAAAATAAAGTCACTATATTTTTAAACAACCTATTCCTTTAAACTTTCTTTCGCCTGAAGAACTTAAGCAAGCTATTTGGTTAATG
This sequence comes from Kuschelorhynchus macadamiae, assembly GCA_030620095.1. NCBI lineage: Eukaryota > Metazoa > Arthropoda > Insecta > Coleoptera > Curculionidae > Kuschelorhynchus > Kuschelorhynchus macadamiae. Next base: position 27,895 of record JAUTXW010005247.1, on the reverse strand, counting down.
AAAAATTATCATTGTATATACTGGAATTCTGAACATACCCCACTGCATCACTTTTCAAATATAATCAAAGAATTGACGGCGCATACTGAATTTGTTTACGTCAAGGGGAAGGAAAAAGCTGAATGTATAAGAAAGTATTCAAAAAAGCCAATTATTGAATTAGATGAACAACCAGTTTTAATGGCATCTAAACCAAAATGTTTTTATCACTCTAAATCATTATGTATGTGTGCACTTTCAAACGTTTTATACTTGTTTGATAATTTTTTTATGAATAATAAAAATAATATTAGCTTTACGTACTTTGTTTTATTTAAACTTATTATATCATAACTTTAAAATTATATTGTATTTTTAAACTGTCAATATCAGCAAAAAATTGTTTTTTAAAAAGTTTTTACACACTTGCACAATTTTTTTACAAAATTCAGCATATTCTAAATATTTGTGACTTTTCATTAAATATTAAGCATTCTCGTTATCATCATTACCAGCAAAAGCTAAATATCTTGAGCAAGCTTCTGACATAACAAACTCTTCAAGCACTTCGGTCACTAGTATTTCCATCACAATTACACAATTTCCTAGACTAAATCTTCTTGAGATATTGACAAGTAAGAATCTCTTTCAGCTTCTGCCACTGATATTTCTTTCAAAACTGTTGTTGAATTTTGAACAACTTTTTTTAAACTTATGACCTCACTATAAAAGCCTAGCTTTATCAGTTCACGCACAAATTCAACACACAACGATACTGCCTTTGAATAATCTTCTGAAAGTTCGGAATAAAATGAAGAAAAAAATGGACGACTTCTCATCTGATGCTCATTAACTTCATATAGTAATTTACTAAATTCACTATATATATATATATATATATATATATATATATATATATATATATATATATATCTATATATATATATATATATATATATATATATATATATATATATATATATATATATATATATATATATATATATATATATATATATATACTTATATATATATATATATATATATATATATATATATATATATATATATATATATATATATATATATACAGTTATTCACGCAATCCGTTCATTAAAAGTTCTTGATGATGCCATTTAGATAAAAATTTCAAATTTTGGGATTAAGGTAAGGTCAAGGGGTACTTCTTTTTTGAAATATTTTCAACTTCCTCTCACTTCCGGCTTAGCCGGAAGTTGGTATCAACTTGCTTATTTTAAATGGAACACCCTATATTTTATGATATTTTTGATTTCTACGGAAAATTTTAATGCTATTTTATGTAGCATGTCCTATACCTAGGTTCAAGTGTTCTTAAGATATTTGACCTTGAACCGAAAATGAGCCTTCGGGGTACCAAATTTTAAAATCTCATATTTTTGTAAGTTTTGAAGATATAATCTTTATATTTTGCAGACGATCGGTAAATAATCTTAGGTTTCCATTTTTTTATTGAATTTGTCTATTTTTATACAGGGTGTCCTAAATTCAGCGGCAAACATTCACATTTTCAAAGCCGCTAAAGTATGTTTTTTTAAATGGGACACCCTATAACTTTGTGCACTATCAAATGTAGAATTTCATTTTCTATCGAACTGTATTAAGGTTCGCTATACCTATCGTAACCATTTTTGAAATAATTGGGTTTTATAAAAATATCGTATGTATTTGCTTAAATGTTTACATGTTCCAATGGTGAGCCATGGAAAAACAATTGAGATCCAATATCCAATATGACAGATGATTAGTATGCGTTATTTATCGAAAGCTGTCAGTGATAAACTAAATCTTCTAAATCGAAATCGAAGAATACTCAAATGCTGATATTCTCAATCTATTTTATATTCAAGGAGAATGTTATAAAATTTTGGAGAGAACGTGTCGTGTGTTTAATGAACGCCACCCTGATTTGCCGCCAATGAACAATTCAAAATTCAAGAGGATTGAAACGAACTTTTTGCGTTTTTGCAAGTTTAAAGTTACAAAAAATGTTCCGAAACCAGTGACATGCCGAGGATAACGTAATAAACACATTAGCTTATTTCCACGCAAACCTGTAAAGTTCAATACCGTCTGCAGAAAACGATTTGGGAATTTCTTCCTCATCTGTCCAAAGAATCTTGAGCGAACATCACATGCACCCTTATTCCTTCCAAAACGTGCAAGCCTTGAGACCTGGTGATGACGTCCGACGAGTACAATTTTGCGAATTCATGTTTTTGAAAATTCAAGAAGACCCTCAATTCCTTTCAAAAATATTTTGGACCGATGAAGCGAAATTTTCTAGAGAAGGAATAACAAATAGAAGAAACGAACATTTCTGGGCAGCAGAAAATCCGCACGCTTTACGCGAAACGCGTTCTCAGGAGAGGTTTAGTTTCAATGTTTTCGGTATAGTATTAAATGACCTGATCATTTAATAAGTGATAAGTATTTGGAAATTCTACGAGGGACGATTTCTGAATTTATAGAAGAAATTCCTATTGGTGAGCTGCAAAATTATTGGTATCAATTAGATGGGGCACCAGCACATAATTCCGCTGCAGTTTATCTCCAATTATCTCGAATTTTTGAAGATCGCTGAATTGGTCCTAATGGCCCTTGGAGATGGCCCCCGCGATCGCCTGATTTAACACCCCTAGACTTTTATTTATGGGGATTTATCAAAGGTAAAGTCTATGCTTCCCCAGTAAATAACCAACAAGATTTACTGGACAGGATACGAACAGCTTGCGCCGAATTAGAAAACGGACAAATTCAACGGGCCACAGCAACTGTACAAAGAAGAATTGAAATGTGTCTTTAAATGAACGGACAGCATATATAACATTTGTTATAATTCAATTTTATTATTTTATTTATTTATTGTTGATTGTTAGATTGCTATAATTTTTAAGTTCACTAAAACAAGTTTAGAACAGTCTCAGTACTTAGTAGATATGGTTAAAAATAATGTAAACAATTTATTACATTTTTTATTACTTTAACTTTTCCGAAACGAAAAAATTTCGTTTCAATCCTCTTCAATTTTCTCTTGTTCATTGGCGATAAATGAGGATGTTTTTCATTAAAAAAATGGCACGTTCTCTCCAATATTTTGTAACATTCTCCGCGAATATAAAATAAACTGAGAATATCAGCTTTTGAGTGTTATTTTATTTTAATTTAAAAGTTTCAAATCAGCTGTCATGTTGAATAGAAAAGCACAACAATTGTTTTCCCATGGCTTACTACGGGAAGGTGTAAGCATTTAGCAAATACATATGATAGTTTAATAAAAACCTGATTATTTTGAAAATGGTTACGAATAGGTATAGGGAACCTTAATACAGTTCGATAGAAAATTAAATTCTACATTTGATAGTGCATAAAGTTATAGGGTGCCCCATTTAAAAAAACGGACTTTAGCGGCTTTGAAAATGTGAATGTTTGCCGCTGAATTTAAGACACCCTGTATAAAAATAAACAAATTCAACAAAAAAAATTATTTACCGATCGTCTGCAAAATTTACAAAAATATGAGATTTCAAAAATTTGGTACCCCGAAGGCTCATTTTTGGTTCAAGGTCAAGTATCTTAAGAACGCTTGAACCTAGGTATAGGAGATGCTACATAAAATAGCATTAAAATTCTCCGTAGAATCCAAAAATATCATAAAATACAGGGTGTTCTATTTAAAATAAGCAAGTTGATACCAATTTCCGGTTAAACCGGAAGTGACAGGAAGTTGAAAATATTTCAAAAAAGAAGTACCCCTTGACCTTACCTTTATCCCAAAATTTGAAATTTTTATCTAAATGGCATCATCAAAAACTTTTAAAGAACGGGTTGCGTGAATAACCTTGTATATATATATATATATATATATATATATATATATATATATATATATATATATATGTATATATATGTTGTTGATTTTTACTCCTTCACGGATGGAAAAATACAATGTGTTTTCATTCCGGGTGTCTCTATTCGGACGCGAGAAAGAAAGCTTCGAAAATGCCAAATGTGATTTTGGCGAAACGTCAGCAAAACTGTTCTTTTCAGAACGACAGTAGTGAACGGATGTACACCCGGAATGAAAACACATATATATATATATATATATATATATATATATATATATATATATATATATATATATATATATATATATATATATATATAATATATATATATAATATATATATATATATATATATATATATATATATATATATATATATATTTATAAATATATCACATTATATAACACATATATACATAGATAAAGTTAGGCTTTTATAGTGAGGTCATAAGTTTAAAAAAAGTTGTTCAAAATTCAACAGTTTTGAAAGAAATATCAGTGGCAGAAGCTGAAAGAGATTCTTACTTGTCAATATCTCAAGAAGGTTTAGTCTAGGAAATTGTGTAATTGTGATGGAAAAACTAGTGACCGAAGTGCTTGAAGAGTTTGTTATGTCAGAAGCTTGCTCAAGATATTTAGTTTTGCTGGTAATGATGATAACGAGAATGCTTAAGATTTAATGAAAAGTCACAAATATTTAGAACATGCTGAATTTTGTAAAAAAATGTGCAAGTGTGTAAAAACTTTTTAAAAAACAATTTTTTGCTGATATTGACAGTTTAGAAATACAATATAATTTTAAAGTTATGTTATAATAAGTTTAAATAAAAAAAAGTACATAAAGCTAATATTATTTTTATTCATTCATAAAAAAATTATCAAACAAGTATAAAACGTTTGAAAGTGCACACATACATAATGATTTAGAGTGATAAAAACATTTTGGTTTAGATGCCATTAAAACTGGTTGTTCACCTAACTCAATAATTGGCTTTTTTGAATACTTTCTTATACATTCAGCTTTTTCTTTCCCCTTAACGTAAACAAATTCAGTATACGCCGTCAATTCTTTGATTATATTTGAAAATTGATGCAGTGGGGTATGTGCAGAATTCCAGTATATACAATGATAATTTTTCATTGACCAAATAGCTTGCTTATGTTGTTCAGGCGAAAGAAAGTTTATAGGAAAAGGTTGTTTAAAAATATAGTGACTTATTTTATCTCCACCGTAAGCTGCCAATTCCTTAGGTATAATTATTTATTTATTTTTAATTTAGAAAATTTCTAAAAAATAAATGTTTTTTCGGAATAATCTTCAATATCCTTTTCGAGTTTTCTTAATTTTCTGATAAAAGTTTCTGTCTCTCCTACTCGAAGTGACATTATCAATTAGTCACGTTTTCTTGTCAAACTTCTAGGAACAACTGACTCTTGTTATTTGCAAGTTATATTTAGGAATTAAATTTAATTTTGAGGTGAAAATACCGCATGCGTAGCTAATTTACAGTCGCTTTACAATTTTAGTAAGTGGATTAAAAACTAAAAACTAAAAACTTTATCATGTAATATTAGACAATACGCTGTTGTGTCTTTTTCTATGTCTTTATTTAGTTCAAATTCTACTCTCATTACAATAGGTCCTGCTTGCAAAGATTCTTTTTGATGAGAACAATTAATGTATGCAATGGGGGCCTTCTCCTTGAATATGAGCGGACCAAATAATGGTTCTTCTGTTTTTCCATAATAAGTATTGCGGAAATTGGAATACATTTCATTTAAGATAGCGAATTTATTTTTACTCATATCTAGTATGAGATCATTATAAGGATACCTTTCAGAATTTAATAATACTTTGATGTTCCTTAAGTCTATGTCATTAAATTCACTCATATTGCTCTTTTTCTTATTCCATTTTTCTTGTTAAAATGCAAGTATTACATGACGGGGGGTTTCAACTCGGGTTGAGGTTTTAACTGGCCAATTTTGTCTATTAGTTTTTAATAGTTCTGGATACTCAATTAATTCCCAACTTCTAAACGCTATTATTATATCAGTATTTTTGTCTATAATTTTTGTTAGTGGTAGTTCTTGAGAAATTCCTACTGATATATGAGGTATATTCTATGTAAGTTTGTTAAAAGTAATTTTTGGATTTTCCTTGTCATCTGTGGTTGGAATGGCATTGTTATCGGTATCTTCGAAGAATCCTATTAAAGTTTTAAGGGGTATACAAACATTAAAAAGTCCTGTTTTTTCATCGACGATAGATACAGTTGTTGTCGTAGTCGCACCTGTTTAAAGAGTTTTAACAGGATGCCAGCCTGCATTTCGTAATTTAGCTGACTCGTTTTCATTAAATGAAAGATAACCTTTTAGAGTTGATGTGATACCAACATTTCTATTCGAATCTATAGTAACACCATTTAATTGGTATCTTATTTTTTTAAAAAGAAAGGCAATTCCAATATTTATTAAACTCAACGTTTTAGAAACTGTTTCGTCTTCTCTAGTTAACTTTCCTTCTATGTAAAGAAAACTCTCACAAGGAAGGGTGTATTTTTCAATTTCATGGACAGGAATTATTATCTCATCATTATTTCCTAATTTCGTGGGTAAAAAAAGGTTCATAAGAATGCATTTCCGAATGAGTTATGGAATTATCAATAAAAAACTTTTCTGTAACATTAAGTATATTCATGTTAAAAGTTTAAGTCCTAAGACTCCAGAAACTTTTTATTTGCAGTTGTTAGCTCTTTAACGTTAACACGTCTATTAATGTTTTTCTTGACTAATTTATGCCTATTATATGTTTTTGAACAATTTTATTTGCAATACTTAAATTTCTGTTGTATAATATAACCATTTTTAATCTAGTTTTGTAATGTGCACTCTAAGTGGAACTGTTTCGTCCCGGAAATTCACTATGTCCCCGTTTTGATCTAATATTCTTACAGTAATTTTGTCTATCACCTTCACGGTTACAAGACGTTTGGAAAATATTGATGAATAATATGAACAGGTCTTTCGTTCAAGTAGGAACCTTCAGCAATACTGCAGTCGATACATAGTGAATTAACTTTTATAATTTCTGCAGGAACATCTGAATGTTTACTCTTTCCATCAACTCTGATAACCTGTTCTTTGAATCCTAAAAATTTGCCTATACTACCCTCTTTAAATGTGATATTTGTAGAGGACTTAATTACCGATTGTAGAGTATTATTATTTGCAAATAAATGAAACGAAATCCCTGTTTTATCAAATTGTTCTATTAAATATTTATTAATATCTTGAATTTCATAGCTTCCGGGAGGGTTTTCAATAAAATCGTTAACATCCCAATAGAAAAATTTAATATTTTTTTCATCAATATTTGGAATAGCATTAAAAGTTTCAAAATTAGTTAAACCTATAACATATACTGAGTCAACATCTAAATAAATTGGAGGGTTAAAATCCGCATGCAACGTTGCTCCTTGAGCAGAGAGCGTTATTGTGAACGACATTCTAACGTATTGTTTTCTTAAATGATTCTAAGATTATCTATTGTGTGTTTTTATAAAGGAATGTTAAACAAAGTTGACCACAATTTGAAGAATTGTAAGACTGGTAAGAGCTATGATTATATATAATTTTGTTTTTGCCACCATCGCTAAAAAAATAGGTTATAATCTCTATCGATCCATTCCGCTTCAGACAATTAGCCTCGAAGAAATTATACCAGGAGTTCAAGAAGAAAATATACCATTAGTTCGAGAAGAAAATAATGGGATTGTTTTAAAAAATTTGAACAAAACTGAGAGTGAAGAGAAAAAAGTGTTTTGTGCTATTTGTTTTGAAATAATCGAATATTATGATTCATGTAGACCAAATACATGTTCCCACATTTTTTGTTTAAAATGTATTTTAAGATGGAATGATGAAAATTGTTGTTCTATAATGGTAAACAATTGTCCTGTATGTCGCACTAGATATTACTATTTGGTACAAATCTTCAAAGATGTAATTAGACATCATTTTGTTGTAATTTTAAAAAGAGGATAATATTTTTTTTATAATTTGTGTTTGTGAAAACTCTGGTAACAAATAATTTTGTAAAAAAAAGTAAATGTAAACATATATATAATAATTGACACACATTTTTTCCTTTTCCTATATTGAAACGACAACAATGATCTAACAAGTTTTTTAATACATACTAATTTTCACATTACATAACAAAACAATTGTTATGGGTTTACACAAAAAGTGCCACGCCCTAAAATGGCACCACTTTTGCAAATCGAAGCTTAAATTTTCTTATGGGAATTTACATGTAAAAATGACGGTTTTGATTGTCGGACCGGCATAGCCTAATCTACTACTTTTTAATTATACTAATAATATTAATATAATTTGCATCAAGTAATATAAAACTAAATTGAATACAGAAACAAGCGTTAACAAAATGTTATGCTAATATATGAGTGCTTCTAGTGGCAGTTGACATAATCGACACTTTTTTTTTTACATATGATTAGCTATTTCATTTACAAATACAGTGTCAGATGTTAGAATAAAAAGAAGTATTTTGCATATAGCACTGAAAAATATATAACTGCTTATAGTAACATTTGACATTTTTAAATTAATATTCTTGACGTATTCTATTTATTATCTTTTCAATTTATGTTTAAAATTAATATTTTTGATATAATCTACCCAATATGTTTATAACCTATATTTAAAATTAATATTGTTAAACTAATCTACCCATCACGTTTACAAACTATGTTTAATATTAATATTTAACAACATAATTTTCCATTTCTTTTTTTTTTTTTTTTTTGCAGTAAAAGCAAGCAGGTTCAGGAATTAGTAGAAAAAGATGTATCCTACAAATAGCACAATGTAAATCAGAAGCACTAACAACATAAGCTCTTTTGTAGTGGCAGCTCACATGATCGGATTCCCCTCTCCGTAAATATCTCATGTGAATTGCACTACACGGAAGGCAAATAGCAAATGTTCCTAGTCTTCGACTTTCAATTTTAGTGTAGCTTTGTATAACAGACACATCTTTTTCTTCGAAATTAATAAATAATTCACTAGCCCTAAACTTGCTTACTTTTACGTCAGCTTCGGTTCCTAAATTTAGCAGTTGTCCATGTATGTCCACTCCTTCGTCAATTTCCTGATCATATTCCTCCTCCTCATCTTCCTCCTCTTCAATATAATTATGTCGATGTTAAACAAGAATGATCTTCTAACAAGCCTAGATGATTTGTCCAAAAATGAATGTTTATAACTGATGGAATCACCTTCCAAGTTATTAAAAATCTCTTCTCTTTCTTCAATTTGAGCGGCGATCTCCACATTATTTTCTTCAATTTGGGCAGCGTTTCCAATCATATTTTCTGCCATCGTTAGGAACTTTAGATTTAGATAGATTTATTTGATAAAAAATTTGGTTATACGTTATAAATAATAGCGACAACTGATATTACAGCGAATGATACTGTATGATCGTCGAGTGGATGTTCTTAAGTATATATCCCATCGACCACCACTTTTACTACCTGCAATACTTAAGTTTTTTTTTTTTTTTTGGCTGTCTTTTTCCCTGTCAGTTTCCTAGGGGGGGGGCAAGGGGGGTTCTACTAACACTAACCTAACCTAACCTAACCTAACATAACCTAACCTAACTTAACTTAACCTGAAGAGGGTAGCCCGAAATTGGGGAGCCGGGATTTGAGTCACGGAAATTCAGGAGTCCGGGGGGGGGAGGGGGAGTAAGGTTGTTGATCGGCTTGGGAAAGTGGTTTTTAGAGATTGTCGTTCAACTTTAAGTAGGACACATGTGATTAACTTTTGCATATAAAATCGCCTCAGCGAAGAGACGAATGCAATTGATTTCTGCATTCACACTGTGCAGAGCTCGCGAGTTTTCTGGTGTTTACATTGTGTCTATTTGGTAATTTTTTAATTTTAATTTTTATTTCTAACATTTTAGCAAGATTTAATTCTTATATATATTGGTGACATTTTTATGTACATTTGTGGCATTTTTATTTGTTATTACGATTTTTTTCATAATGGACAATTTTTTGGCATCGAGTAGCAAAATTATTGACAATGACTTTGACTTATACACATATACTCAAATGCAAAATTTTGCAAACCCACAAAACAATGAAACAGACGTATTTACAACTAGTCAACAACAAACTATTCAGGACTTGAATGAAATTATTTACAATAGCCAAGTTCAGAATAATGCCAACAAACAGAACAACGAAAAATATTTATTTACAGCTAGTCAACAAGAAACTCTTGACGATCTTAATGATATTATTGACAACAAATCGGACTTAATTACAACAAAAACTAAACAAACTCTTGAAGAACTGAATGACATTGACGAAACTCAAAATTCTAGCTATGAGGATATTGTTTGTTTTCAAAAATCTAATCCAAATTATTTAACATTAAAATCGCCAATTAATTCTCCGAGACCAATTTGCTCTCCCTTTTTGTTTAGTGAAAATTCTGATTCGGAAGAAGAACAAATTGATCAAAATTTAAGTTTGGCTATTTGTCCTATTAATACTCCATATGATATTGTAAATTCTGATTCGCAAGAAAAACAAATTGATCAAAATTTAAGTTCGGCTATATCTTCTATTAATTCACCATATGCTATTGTAAATTCTGCTCGCAAGAAAAACAATTTGAAGCAAATTTAACTTCGGATATTTCTCCTAATAATTCACCAGTTGAACAAAATTCAATTTCGAAACCATCATTTATCATTAAAAAAAAATTTAAAATTAATAAAAAAAATAAAAAACAAATAGCAAACATTAAGTGTCTGGGTTTCGCTATTCAAAATTTAACTAATTTGATCACAATTAAAAAGGGAGACGAAAGCACGGTGAATTATGTTAAACAGGCCTTTGACAAATTAGTTGACTCATTTGACGAAATGGATTCATAAAGTCAATTAATTTCTATTGCTTTTTTCAAAATTTGACTATAACTAAATAAAAATGCACAATATTAATTTTATTATTATACAAAGAACTTCAAAAATGCAATTGCTTTTTTCAAAATTTGACTATAACTAAATAGAATTGCACAATATTAATTTTATTATTATTATTATTATTATCCAGAAAACTTCAGAAATGCATAAGTGTGTAACATGTAATAAAGTCTTCACTAGAAAGGATAATGTATTGCGACATATTAAAAAACATGTTAACGGAAATTCCACAAAACTCAATATTGTAAAGAATGCAAGAAAAATATAAACCAAAGTCTATGGGGTGGACATTTTCGATCTAGTGTGCACAAGAACAATTCCAAAATTGGCTTGGAGGAAGGTGTTGAAATTATCAAGTCAGCATTCAGGGAACGAATAATATCTTATAGGATTTCCTCACACCAAAACTTCATAAATGTGAAAGAATATTTTCAACATTTGGAATACAAAATTGCACATCTAATAGATCAAGAACTGCAGTTGAAATTTGAACAACATAAATGTATCAAGCTAAATATGGAACTGTTCGGTTTCTATTTTAACCCCAGCAGCGACAACTATGATGTCAAATCTTTTAATGCGCCGTTCCAAGTCATTTGCCAGGGATATCAGAAAAAAGAACTGTAAGAGCAAATCTGCACCATTATTGACCAGAAAGCTGACGAATTTGCAGAAAGAGATTCAGGTAAAGAATTTATTTTCGATTTTACAACAGCAACAAAAAAAGTAATTTTTTAATTTTTACGTTGCAGGATGGGCTTTGATGAATTTACTTCATTTGGAAATTAATGTTAACAAGCACAATCTGCTGAGAGCCTCATCTTTTATCGAACTTCCTCAAGAGATCAAGAGACGTTAAACTATAATAAACATTAGGAATGATGACAACTTTTGCTTCGCCTGGGCAGTTGTGTCTGCTCTTCACCAACCAAGCGGATTAGATTTTGAAACTTCATCCTACCCACATTACTCTTCTGTTTTGGATATGTCAGGTATAGAATTTCCAATGTTACTAAAGAACATTAAGATTTTTGAAGAAAAAAATAACATTTCTATTAATGTATATGGATTAGAAATTATAAATCCTAAAAAGGGGTATGAAGTAATTGGCACTTTATTATGCATCGTAACGCATCAATAAAAAAAATCAACATGTCAATTTATTGTTAATAAGTGATGATGATGAAAAAACTTTTCATTATTGCTATATTAAAGATTTATCAAAACTAGTTTCTGCACAAATTTCTAAACATCACGGAAAAAAATATATTTGCGATGGTTGTTTACAATATTTCCCTACAGAAGAAAATTTATTACAACACAATAGCTATGATTGTGATCATTTACGAATTAACCTACCTTCTAAAGAATTAATAAAAGATAAGTTTGGAAACTATTCATATGATAATATTTTGAAATTTGTAAATTATCATAAACAAATGAAAGTTCCTTTCGTGGTGTATGCAGATTTTGAATGCATTTTAAAGCCTTTAAATAATGACAATGTTGATAAAAATCCTAATACTTCATACACCTTAAAACAATATGAACATATTCCACATTCATTTGCCTATTACATTAAATGTTCCTTCGACGATAATTATTCTAAATTTGAAAAATATAGAGGTCAAAATTGTGATACATTATTTATAAATTCTTTAGAAAGAGATGTGTATAACATATACGATACATATTTAAAGGCTCCTAAAAAAATGATCTCTTTGAACGAACTGGACAAAATTTATCATAACTATGAAAAAGTTTGTCATATTTGTAATAAACCTCTTTTAAATGACAGGGTTGCAGATCATTGTCATATAACCGGTCTTTATAGAGGTCCAGCTCATTCACTCTGCAACATAAATTACAGAATACCTAACTTTATTCCAGTTATATTGCATAATTTGCGTAATTATGATTCTCATCTATTTCTTAAAAAATTATGCTTAAACAAAGAACAACTAACAGTTATCGCACAAAACAAGGAAAAATATATTTCATTTGAAAAGCTTATTCATGTGGATAACTATTTTGATAAAAAGACACAAAAGGCTAAGAAAAAAAATATATCATTAAGGTTTATTGATTCTTTTCAATTTCTATCCCATTCTTTATCAAAACTCTCTGAAAGCTTAAAAGATGAACAATGCAAGGAAATAAAAAAAATTTTCAATGATGAAGAAAGATTTAAACTTATTCGGCAAAAAGGTGTATTTCCTTACAATTATATTGATGATTATTTAAAATTAGAAGAAACAACTTTACCTCAGAAAGACCAATTTTATAATACTTTAACGGATGAGCACATCAGTGATGCAGAATACCAAAGAGCTGTAAAGGTTTGGCAATTGTTTAAATGTGAATCTCTTGGTCAATACTCCGACGTTTACTTACTCTCTGATACTTTACTTTTGGCAGATATTTTTGAAAATTTTAGAAGCACTTGTTTATCCACATATAAGCTCGATCCAGCTCATTTTTACACTTTTCCAGGTTTATCCTGGGAGGCGTGTTTGCGTTATACTGGAATAGAGTTAGAATTGTTAACTGATCCAGATATGATACACTTTTTCAAAAAAAGCGTTCGCGGTGGTGTGAGCTCTTGCATTTGTAGAAAATCTGAAGCTAATAACCCATTTCTTTTAAATTTTGATCCTTTAAAGCCAACTAAATACATAATTTATTATGATGCAACAAATTTGTATGGTTATGCAATGTCACAGCACATTCCAACGGGAGATTTTGTTTGGTTAACAGATAAAGAAATCAATGATTTAAATATTATGAATATTTCTAAAAAATCTAATAAGGGATATGTTTTAGAAGTTGATTTAGAATATCCTACAAGTCTACATTCCTATCATAACGATTTTCCGTTTTGTCCAGAAAACTTTAAACCGCCAAATTCTAAATGCATAAAATTAATACCCAATTTAAATGATAAATCAAAATATGTTATTCACTATCAATTATTAAAACAATGTTTGGAACATGGACTCAAGTTAACTAAAGTTCATAGAGTTTTACAGTTTTCTCAATCTGATTGGTTGAAAAAATATATAGACTTGAATTCAAGATTAAGAAATGATTCAAAGAATGAATTTGATCGTAATACTTACAAGTTGGCAAATAATAGTATTTATGGCAAGACTATGGAAAATGTTGATAGGAGAATTGACGTAAGACTTGTTACAGAGTGGGAAAAAAATAGAAGAAAAGATGGTGCTGAGAATTTAATTGCAAAACCATATTTCAAGGACTTAACAATATTTTCTGAAAACTTGGTAGCTATTCAAAAGCAAAAGATTCAAGTTACTTACAATAAACCAATATATGTAGGCTTCTCAATATTAGATATATCTAAAACTGTCATGTATGATTTCTTTTATAATTTTTTAAAACCTCTTTATCAGGAAAATATTTCACTTTTATACACCGATGCCGATTCGTTCATTTTAGAAGTCACAACTCCAAATTTTTATTCTGACATGATAAAAAATATTCACAAATTTGACACATCTAATTATGAATTTAATAATATTCATGAAATACCTATTACAAAGTCAGTTATAGGAAAATTCAAAGATGAATATGCTGGTGAACCCATTACTGCTTTCTTTGGTACTGGAGCAAAAGCATATTGTATTAAAACGGAAAACAGTTTAACAAAAAAAGCAAAAGGTGTTAAAAAAAGTGCAATTAAAAAGCAGTTGGATTTTATTCATTATAAAGATGTTGTTGAAAATCATTCTAAAACCTTTTGTTCAATGTATGTTTTTCGATCTAGACAACATACAATTTTTACAGAGTTAATTAATAAATTGGCTTTGAGTTCCGAAGATGATAAGCGGTATAAAATTCCCTATAGTTTTAATACATTAGCTTGGGGACACCAAGATATTGCTTTGTATCAATGGAATGCAGAACATGAAGATTTAGATATATTTATGTAGATATTATAAGGTATTTAAATTTGTTGTTTTTGAAACCAAAGTTAGTCTTCATAAGTCTTTCACAAAATGTGCTTAGAAACTTTTGACAAAGAAATTGATAACAGTTATTTTAAAACATATGAAAAACGACTTTCCACTTTTAAAAAATGGAAAGGAAAATTGAGACCAGAAGTGTTAGCTGGAGCTGGCTTTTACTGTACTTCAATCAATAATATTTGTAAATGTTTCTATTGTGGTATTGAAATTTTTGATTGGTTAAGTTATGATGATCCTATTGTGGAGCATAAGAAATTTGCTAGGAATTGTGATTTAAATAACTGTTTATGGAAAAATAGGAATCGAATAATTGTAACCATTCAAAATAAGTCTTCAAGCTACACATTTTATATAGTATTATTAATATCCTTATTTATGAACTTTTACATATATTTAAATTAAGTATTTTATTGTTATTTTTTTACAACTGCTTTTGCTTTCGTGGTGAAAGTATCTGCTTAATGTTAATAAATTTGGAATAGAATTATTAATTTGTTTTAATGACTATCAGTAGATCTCAATTTATTCTTTTTTATTTTATTTTCCAGAATGTTTTTTATGTTCATCATCCCCCTGGCGTAACACAGTGTGAAATATGTTTTTCTAATAAAACAGACGTCACACTAAGTAAATATTGTAAATTTATGAAAATTGGATTAATTAACAATAGTACAATTAGTTGGATGGAACGAATAAATGGAAATGAAAATGCAAGTAAATTTTTTAAAATTTTGTATCATTATCCAAATCGATCTATTTTTGATACAAATTGGATAGAAAGGTTAGAGTTTAAAAATAATCAGTTACAAATTTTAACCCCCAACTGTACCAATTATTATGACGGATTCAAAAATTATTACTTTTCGATCATTAGTGTTACATTAAACTTTGCATTATTTTTATACATTACCATTTTAATTATTTATCTTTATTACAAATTTCAAACTGGAAATCTATTTTTTCATTAATCCATTTTAATCGAAACTTTAAAGAAAGTGGGGATGAGAATATTTAAGTACAAGAATAACACAATATGTTTCAGTCTCGTTTAGTCATTATGAACAACGCCGTGGTTCATAAACCTTTGGAAACGCTTCTTAATTCAAAAATTTATTTTTTAAATAATTCTTTGTCAAAATTTGTTCTTGTTGGCATTAGTTTAAATGATTTTTCTCCAAAAATTGTAATTGGTGGAAAAACTGGATTTTCAATCGCACTAACCGAAGAAAATTGGAAAGACATTTGTGTTCATCAAGGAATTATTGTAAACAATTTCTACTTTCCTCAAGTTGATCAAACCAGTGTGAATATAAACAACATTCATCTGCAGGTTCAGAAAATAAATGATACCCCTGTTCTACAAATTACAAAAGGCCCACACATCAGTGAAAATGTTTCAACTATGATGGAATTACTTGCTTTATATCCTGAACAAATGGAAAACAAATTGAAGCAAAATGGAACAAAACGAAAATATTACGAAGAAAACAATGAAAATGGATCAAAAAGAAAATATTACGAAGAAAACAATATCTTTTCTGGAAGAGAACAATAAGACAAGCCCGTAGGAGTAACTTTCAGATGTGGTACTTAGATAGACTCCGTTTTGAAAAAAGAATAAATGATTGTAAACTTATTCTAGATTCGATATTATCTGAGGAACATAGAAATAAAATATATTTGACACGTGTGAATTTTATTTGAAATTAATTAGCACATTAGGACTTTGTAATTTGTATCAGCTAAAGCATAAAGTGAGGAACAGAAATAAAACAAATTTAACTAAAATTTAATTTCAATTTAATTAAACAATATTTTTTTTATCAATCCATGTATTATATTTTTTATCAAGTCCTAACCATTTCACATAAACTTTGTTTCCTTTCCTTCTCAAAATCTTCTCAATAAGATACACATCGGAATGCTTTACTTTTAGTAATTCTTGCTCATAAAAACCACCCAGAATGTCCTGATTATCTTCGTCTTGAATTAAATATGTCCAAGGGTTTGTCATCTTAACTTCTTTAATGTGGAATATCTCATTTGACCAATTTGGTGTGTAACCTTTTGAAAATGCCTCTCGATGCTTGCTTATTCGTACGTGATCACCCACTTTAAACTTTGGAGATTTTATATCTAACGTTTTAGCATGAGTAAATGCAGATTTCAAGATTCTATTTTCATTTGTTTTATTTACTTGTTTTGGCTTCATTCCTATTGAAGAATGTTTTGTATTGTTATAATCTTTTACAATATCCGCTAATATATTAAACCATTTGTAATTTCCTTGAATGCTAAATATTTTCCACATATTATTCTTTAAAGTCCTGTTCAATCTTTTTACTATACTCGCTTTCAAATTGGAAAACGTGCTATAATGGTTAATTCGAAATTGTTGCATCAAATTTTGAAAATTTACATTGAAAAACTCTCTCCCTCTGTCCGTTTGCAAGTTTTTTGGTGGAGTTTTTGCACTGATTAATATTTTTTTCATTGCCGCTGTTACGTCTTTTCCAGATTTAGATTTTACCGGTTCGGCCCAAACATACTTAGAAAATACATTTATGGCAATCAAGATATATTTAAATCCCTTATTAAATTTGGCATAGGGTAACATTTCAACCAAATCAGCTTGAAAAAGATCATTTAACCCTTTCACTACCACCCTTCTGCGTTTGTAGTTTTTTCTAGCAGGTTTATGTAATTCATTAACGACTTGTTGTTTAACGGTTGTCATGACAACAAACTTGTTTATTCAATTTTAAGGAAGTTCACTTTCTATGTTTTGTAATAATTCGAAATATAACTTTTATATGTTTTTTCCCATTCATTCAATTTATCAATTTGTATTGTATAACTTTTTTCATTTAAAACTTTACTAATTTTAGTAATCTCCTTTTCTAACGCATTAAAGGATTTTTTTATCTCTCCAGTTAAGAAAGTAGTTGATCTACTATCACTATTTTTGAATTCCTCCTCTGTTTTATTTAATTCTTGTTCTAATTTCTTAATTACACTGGACATTATATTTTCCAAGGAAATATATTGTTGATTTTCTTTCAAAGTGAGTTGGTCAATTGTTCTACTGTTAAGAATGCTATTTTGATTTCTTTTTTTATTTCATCTTCTAACCTTTTTATAAAAGTTCTTAATTGTTTAATTTTTTCCTTGTGTTTTTCAATTATTACTTCTCTTATATTTGTTTCCATTATTTTATTAATTTTGTTGATATCATCACTTAATTTTTTGTCTTCCTTTTTAACATGTTCATTTAAAAATTGCAAATCTTTACTTATTTGATTTAGCGTTAGCAACTGTTTATTAACGTTTTCAATTGAGGTATAACATCCTTTAATCTGGTTTTCATACTTTAAAAAATTTTCATCAAAAACCTTAAGCTTTTTAGCAAAGATTTCATTATTTGTTTCATTTTCACCTAATCTCCTTTTTAATTTATTAATGTCACTTATTCTCTCTTGATTTTGTTTTGAAATATGGCGTCCAAATTTATCAACTGTCATGTTGAGCTTTCATTAAACAATAAATATGATTATATTTGATAGCTGTTATTTATAGTATTACTTTATCTTCTCTTAATTCTTCAATAATAGAGATAATCTCGTTACTATGAGCATTATTTCCCGCATCACTTGATGAAATTAATAAACGTAGCCTATCAACAATTTCGTTTACATTATTCCAGTATACATAGTCTGTATTTGATCTGTTTGTTTTCAAAATTAATCCCTTTCCTGTAGATTTGGCTCTAGTTGTTCTAAACGGAGGTTTTGGTTTGTTAAATGCTGTAACTAGTCTTGGCAAGGTTTTTGTCTTTGTAATCCCCTTTCTTTGTAAATATGGTCCTATTATTGTAACATATTTGTGTGATGTATTTCCTTGAACTTGTTCATTTGAATCAAAATTCCTACGATATACATTTGTTTTAGCTAGAATGTTCATGTAATTATCTAAATCTTCCTTCTTATAACCTTTCGGTTCTTTTTTGAAAAGCAATTCGTATAAACCTGGCGTGCATGTGTACGTTATTCCTCCCACTTTAATGTCTTTTCCAATAATTTCTACCGGTATCTGTGTTAAACCAAAAGAAAACTTATCCGTTTCGAGGTCGTGAACTATTCCATAATAATGGTCAAATTTATGTTGTGTTTCTTTCACACCCTCATCAATATATGATCTGGGTAATTCATGAAAATCTGCTAAGTAATCTTTATATGATGGTGTACCAACATAGGTTTGAATTGTTTTTCTAGTTTGTTCCAATATGTCTGACAAGTTTAAATTTGTTGTTGTGTCACTAGAAGGATCTGAAGTTTCTGCTATAACAGTTGATGACAATGGTTGTACTACAGGAGAGGAAGAAGTGATACTACTGTCATTTAAAAATGTTGGTAGTTCTGTAGGGAGTAACGGAGTTTTTCCTGTTTTCTGAATATTTTTCGTCGGAGTTGATGTTTTATAAAGCTTTGTAGGTGTTTTGAAATCTTCATACTTTGAAACTCTTTCTTCTTTTAAATCGAATGGTTCGGATTTACCAATACTTGAAATTAGCTGTTTAAGTGGTTGTGTTATTGGTCTATAAGTTTGTTCTAATTCGGACTGAGCAGTAGAAGTAGCTAATTTCAAGCTTTGATATTTCTGCTTCACGGCTTGTCTCGATCTTATTAATTCTCGAGCTAAACGTTTATCCATGCTGTACAAGTTTTAAATGAAATAAAACTGCAAATTTTTTACTTTTATAAATATATAAAGGAATCGAATTTACTCCTATATCTGCCGTGATTTACTTCACAATCTTTGTCAATTACAAGAAAGCCATATGGATCCATCCAACAGTTAGCACAAATATTTTTAAACTGATGAAATGTCATATCCAATATACAGTGGTCATTATATATATATGTTTTAAACTCAAACAGTTCTGTTTAAATAAAATTAATAAGTTTGCATTTTCTCGAATTAGACGTTTAAGGATTGAGGAATATCCTTGAAAAATAAAAAAACAATCGGTGTTTCTATGCTTTCCATGCGTGAAATAGTCCCTAATAATAGATTGATTATGACAAGGAATATCATCAAAAATGATAACGGAATTTGGCTTTATCTCATGAGGTGAAATAATGTTCTCATCGCTATCCTATTCAAAGTATCCAATTTCTTTCATAGGCTTTAACAACTTTCTTAAATATTCATATTTTGGTTGATCTAATGACTTTGAATGAACATAGACATTTTCAAACCTAATTCCATTAGGATGCTCGAGCAGTGTAAGCATAACGTTGGTTTTACCGCTACCACTGCAACCAACTATAAGCCCTCTTTTTGAACCACCGCAAAATAAGTCACCATGCTTTCTCAACTGTTTACTTAAAATTTTTTCGTCATGCTTATTTACTGGTAATGAGAATTTTTGTTTTTCAATCCTCATTCTTAATCACACTAGTAAATATTTTTAGCTGTAAAAGTATTCATACCAGAAAAATGTCAATGTGCTTTTAGTATAAAAAGAACTTCAATGACTGTGGGTCGTCATAAGTTGAAAAAAACTATTAAAACACGTAATAGAAAAGGCTCTGGTTTAGTAAATAAATTAATTAGTAAACTACCTTTCGAAGTTCATATACCAGGATATAATTATTGTGGTCCCGGCACCAACTTGGAAAAAAGATTAACTAGAGGTGACGTTGGTATAAATCCATTGGATTCCGCTTGCAAAGAACATGATATATCTTACTCTCAGACTGAAGATTTATCAAAAAGACACATATCTGACCAAATATTAGAAAAAAAAGCCTGGGATAGGGTAAAAGCTAAAGATTCTTCTATTGGTGAAAAAATTGCAGCTTTAAGTGTTGCAGGAATAATGAAGGGTAAAAGAAAGTTCGGTTTGGGATTAAAAAATACAAAAGGGGGTGAACTTAAATTGAGAAAAAAACGTATCATTCGAACACCCAAAAAAATTGGAGGATTTCTACCTCTTTTGTTTCCCATTCTTGGCGCCCTGGGTGCACTGGGTAAACAGCAACTAGAAGAAATACATAGACATAATATTGCAATGGAAAATGCTTCTAAAGAAGGCAAAGGATTATATATTAGACCATATAAAGGAAAGGGACTATTTATTAGACCTTATAAAGGAGGATCCGTCAAAATGAAAGCAATCAGACAAAAAAAAAACTCAAAATAAGTTTTCCAAAAAGAGCACTTACGAACAATGATATTATTAAATCTGTAAAGCTGTTAAAAATAACTGGCTTTAGAGGTGTTTTTATGCTCGATGAACTTCCAAAAAAAATTAATCTGAAAGAATGTGGTATTGTAAATTTGGATAAAAAACAAAATAAACGATCTCATTGGACTGCTTATATTAAAAATAACAAAAATGTAATATATTTTGATAGTTATGGAAATTTAAAACCACCTTTTGAACTTCTCAAATATTTTAATTCGAATGGCAAAGTGGATGTATTTTATACTTATGAAAATAAACAAAAATTTAATTCATATAACTGTGGTCAACTATCCCTAAAATTTTTGCAAAAAAATATATAAACTCATTATTTATTGTAATATCTCATTCATAAATAAACTGCAATGTCTACCACAATTGCCATATCAGGAAACAGTTCTGTTTTGTCTGCTGATTTTAATCCGCCCATATATTTAGAGGATGAAAAACAATATTACCTGGGTTTAGCTGATTTTGAAACGTTTATGACTATCCCCAATATAAAAGGATATAATAAAATTTATATAGATAATAAAGTAATTGTTATTCCCGACGGAACTTATGACATTACAGATATAGAAACATACATAAGAGAAAGTATAGAAGATTTATTTCCGAATGAAAAATTTCTTTTTTCTTTTAAAAGCAAATGTTAATACTCTAAAAACTTTTTTAATGTGTAGTAGAATAATTGATTTTACCAAGGAAGATTCGATAGGAAAAATGTTGGGTTTTAATAGCAGGATACTAGAAGCTATGAAAGAAGAATCAGATAATGTTGCAAAAATAACTAAGGTGAATGCTATTTGTATTGACTGTAATATTTGTGTCGGTTCTTACAATAATGGTAAACCTGTTCATATTATTCACCAGTTTTATCCAACTGTAGCTCCAGGGTATAAAATAGTTGAATCTCCTTTGCCCATTTTGTATTTTCCAGTTAGCGTCAAAGCAATTAACAATATAACAGTTAAAATAGTTGATCAAGACGGAGAACTTATCAGTTTTAGAGGAGAAACTATAACAGTAAGGTTACATTTACAAATAAGTGAAATATAAAATGGTTGTTAGATATAATAGAGCCCTTGGGATGAGACTTGCCCCTACCACTATCAACAAAGTAAAAACTTATAAAAAGAAAAAGCCTAAACAACAGTTCAGTATCAAATCCAACACCAACAAGTTAAGACGAGATAATCGTAAATTTCTCACATCCTTGGGTTTCACTGTTTTAAAATAATGAACATATTAAACGTAAACGAAAAGCTTTATGTAGACAATTCCATCGTCAGTTCTGAGCTTCACACATATCAACCATATATTTCTTCAAAATTCGATTACAATGATGAAATAAGGATCCCAATTCAAGAACTCGATGCTTACACTCTACCATCAGATAGTTTACTTTATATCGAAGGAAAATTAACTAATACAGAAGGTAAATATAAGAAAGAATTGCTATTTATTAACAATGGTATAGCCTTTTTGTTCAGAGAAATCCGCTATGAACTAAACGGAATTACTATAGATTCAATAAGAAATGTTGGATTAGCATCAACCTTAAAAAGCTACCTTTCTCACAATACCAACGAAAGTTTAAAACTGGAAAATGCAGGTTGGTTTCCACATCGGAAAGAAGGTGATACAATTTTAGTTGATAATGATGGAAAATTCTCCGTATCCATACCACTAAAAATGCTTTTAGGATTTTTTGAAGATTACAGAAAAATTATTATGAATATGAAACAGGAATTGGTTCTTATTAGATCAACTGATGATTTAGATGGTGTTATTTTCAAAGAAGATCCGGCTCACCTTGTTACTGCTCCTGACACTCCATTGGTTACTTTCGATAAAATTTATTGGAAAGTTCCTCACATTCTAGTTGATATGCCACAACAACTTGCTCTATCAAAAATATTAGAATCAAATAAAGATATATTGATAGGATTCAGGAGTTGGAAACTTGTTGAATATTCTTCTCTAACCGAAACAACCCGTCACACATGGCCGGTAAAAACAACTAGTAAACTAGAAGCTCCTCGTCATGTTGTGATTGGCTTTCAAGAAAACAGAAAAGGGAAAATTGTTAAAGATATGAGTAAATTTGACAATATTACCTTGTCAAATATTAGAGTATATTCAAATTCTGAAAGATATCCTTATCACGATTTGTACTTAAATTTCGAAGAAAACAAATTTTCTGCTTTATACGAAATGTTTGCCAACTTTAGACAGTCTTACTATGGTGTTCCAAATGGACCCATTTTTAATCCTGAACAATTCAAAAACAATAGTCCTATTACACATATTGATTGCTCCCATCAAAAAGAAACAATTCAAACGGGATCCGTAGTAATGAGAATTGAATTTGAGACACACAATGCAATTAAAAAAGATACTTCTGCTTATTGTCTTATTTTACATGACAAATTATTTAGCTACAACCCTCTTACTAAAATTGTGAAACAATTATAAACTTTATCCCCACTATTTTCATATTTCGATTTAATTTAAAGAAATTTTCAAAAGCTTTTAGTTTTAGTCAGGACATCAAAACTACAACTACAAATTGAAAAATTTATTTTTAAAATTAATCAACTGAA
Organism: Kuschelorhynchus macadamiae; assembly: GCA_030620095.1. Taxonomy (NCBI): domain Eukaryota; kingdom Metazoa; phylum Arthropoda; class Insecta; order Coleoptera; family Curculionidae; genus Kuschelorhynchus; species Kuschelorhynchus macadamiae. The sequence goes on along the minus strand of JAUTXW010005247.1, from coordinate 4,158 downwards.
AGAAGAAATTGCAAATTATTCAAGTAAAAAAAGTCTCATTACAAAATTTGCTGCTTTGAAAATATGAGATTGGTTATAGATATTCAAGGATTCAAGGATGAAAAAAATAAATTTATACCGAAAGAGCTTGCAGCTTTTGATGGTTATGAAATGACTCATTACATTTTTAAAAAGCCTTTTCCAATGGAGTTTCTTTCACCTGATTGTCACAAGCAGGCGGTATGGTTAACGAAAAATTATCATTGTATACATTGGAATAATGGATTTACTCCATTACTTCATTTCCCAAAAATAATTGAAACACTTACGAAGAAAGCAGATTTTGTTTTTGTAAAAGGAAGCGAAAAAAAGGATTTTATACAGAAATATTCTAAAAAGCCTGTGATTGAAATAGATGAACAACCAGCGCTAAAGCTAATGGAACCAAAATGCTTCTATCATTCAAAATCACCTTGTATGTGTGCTTTGACAAATGTGTTATTTTTATATGACAATTGTTTTATGAATGAATAAAAATATAAAAAAACTTAATTACCTTTTTATTTTGCATTAACCAACCATGATTGAATACAATTAATATGATACCTTAAATCTAATTTTCTAAATTCATTTAAAAGTTTATACTCATTTTTATATTTTAAATAATCATTACAAAATTTAGCGGCTAATTTACATTGTTCCATTCGATCTATATTATTAACATATGCTGACAAATCTTGTGCTTCTGCGTCTTCATCGCCTACAATTGATAAATATTGGAAGTATGCAGCAGATATAATAAACTCTTCATACATTTCAGTAACCATTTGCTCCATTGTAAATATTATTAAATTTATTCTTCCTTTTCAATTTCTTGAAGAATAGTATCCTCGTCAATAAATTGCTTCAAGTCTTTTAAATAGTAACCAAAGCCAATATCTTTTAGATCTTGAATAAGTTGAAAAAAATTTAATGTTTCAAAGTATTTGTTGCAACAGAGGGCAGCCTTTACGAATTCCGCAGATTGATTACAATAAAAGTCTATCCACTCCGGACCACTTGCCATACAATATGAGAAATAGGTTTTTGAAAGATTACTAAATTTCTCCTCTAATAATTTAACTGCAATCAGCAACTCAGCCATTTCATTTATTTAACATAATATTTTAAATATGTAGGGGGACGTCTCTTGCGAATAGGATTAACTTTCCTTGATAATACCTGTTTTTTATCTTCGTATAATTGAAACCTCTTTTGGGTTGCAATAATAGCAGGTATAAATTGGCAATCTTCTCCTATAAATTCTATTAGGTGGCTTAATTCTCCTACAAAGTATGATTTCCCAAATGTATTGAAAAACGTAGTAAGGCTTATAATTCCTTCTAAATAATCATCACAACAGTCAATTGCTTCCAAATAATCTCGTTTCAGTGGATAAAACAGCTTGGTGTATTCATCTTTCGAAATCACTTCAAAGAAATTGAGATATTTAACTTTTAACTGTCTGATAGTTGTAGTTAATTTTTCGCGATTACACATAATTCACTTATTACTTGACACATTTTTTCTTTTTGTTTTATACAAAATTGGTGGAAAAATTCAAAAATAACTTTTTACGCAACTCGAGCACAGCTTAGTAAATGTGCCTCGGCATACTAAAATGATCATGATGCACCTATTTATAAGACTTAAGAATGCAAAATCAAATGTGGGAGAACAAAGAGAAAAAATTAAAAATATGATGCGAATGAGAATAAAAGGGGAGGAAGTTAAGAATGAGGGACATGAGAGAGAGGAAGAGGAGGAGGAGGAGGCGCTCCCCTATTATAACTACTCTCCTCGCCGTATTAACGGCTGAAACAAGTCCAGCAGCCCCACCACTAAGTGCTCCTAAAGCAGATAATCCTGCAAAAAGAGGTATTAATGGTAAAACTCCGCCGGTTTTTGGAATTGGGATAATTCGATTTGTGGGATTTTTTACTGTTCCTTTATAATTGCTGATTAAAGATAACGCATCTTGAGCTGCAACATGTAAATTTTTATATTTTTTTCCGATTATTCTTTTCTTAGCTTTTTGAACTGTAGACGGAAAATAATTTTTTTTAATTGAAACTTTTTTCCTTTTTTTTAAATTTTATTCCCCTTCCTTTTCGTAACCCCATTCCCAATCTTAATTTAGCTTTCATAATTCCAGTTATTCCTAAAGCAACAATCTTTTCACCGATTGGTGCCTCAGCTGACTTGAATATTTCAAATGCCCTTGATGCCAATACCTGATCCGCTTCGTTGCAATGTTTTAAATCAGAAAATTTATAGTAAGCAATATCGTGTTGTTTGCAAGCTTCGTCTAAAGGATTTTTGCTCTTATCTGCTCTAACAAGCCGTTTACCTAGTTTGGTTCCTGGACCACAATAATTGTATGATGGAATGTGTAATTCGAATGGTAACTTGTTAATTAAAGTGTTTAAACGAACGACCTCTCGTCATGAGCTTTGACCTCCTAATATGTTTACATCTACTTCGTCTTCCCATTTTGAATATATTGAAGCTTAATTGAGGTTATATATTTAAATGAAAAACATGTATATATTTTTTCAAAATCCTTGTACCAAACGAAATATGAGTTTTTAAGAAACGTAATGTAGACTATTAAAGAAATAGGATATTTTGAGTCGACAAACGAAGACATTGTGTCACCTGCCGAGGTAAAACCCAATTCTGTAATAATTTTTGATATTCTTTGCTGTAATCAAAGTATTATGCGAGATTACTTTTCCTTTGGACGACATAAAAACACCGATTACTTTTATTTGTGTCAAACCTATTCTTCAATTTTAAAACAACTAATTAGAGATAATGCAAATGTATTAATTTTATTTAGACAAGATGGTACGAATTTAAAACATGTTTATGATGATCATGTCATGTCAGATGTCATTCGAATTTTTTAAAAAAATGTGTTCAATGTGTTGGAAATCTAACTATGATTTTTTAGTTATTGATAAGGATTGCTGTTTAAGATCTGGGAGATATCGAAAAGGATTTGAAAGTTTTATACATTTTTAAAACATATATAATATCTAACCTTTACAATCGACTTTAGCTTACGACTCGTCATATTTTAGTCAACATGAATGTAAAAGTTGCAGAGGAACTGGTAGAAGCTCGAAAAGCTGTTAAACGAAAATATCAAGCACTAAAATCAGATTTAGCAGAGAGTAAAGTTCGATAAGAAAAAGAATTAAAACCAATAACTGAACCTTTGCAAGAATTAATTAAAACAATAAAAACCGAACCCCTGGTAAAACGAGAAGTTACTTCACCATCACTTTTTTTTAACTCCAGAATCCGGCAAACGTAGTTTAACTACAAAAAAAATACCAGGAAGAAGACAAACGAATATTTATAATAAATATTTTCCTCATGATATTCCATCATTTCTACAATCCGAATAATCTTTTATTGAACCCACGGCAGCAGATATAAGAGGAAATGCTTGAATTAACTAAAAAAGGTGACGTTTACGATACGTATCTCGAAGTGTATCACCCACTCGTAAGATCATTTGTTGATGACTCGATTAAGGGTAGTTGTGAACTAGATCATACACATGGTTTTGTTCACGACCCTTTACTAGAAAAATGGAAAATCGGAGATTCTACTGTTGAGTTTAAAGATGAAAACTTAAAACTTAAAGATCTAATTTATAAGGGAACTACTGGGTTGTACGAACTACTTTTTTTTAAAGATCCTAAAGGTTACAAACCTGAAGATGTAGAAAATTATATGGACATATTAAAACGAACAACTGCTTACAAAAGAAATTATGACCCCAAAGAGCAAGTTCAAGGAACCACAGATCCGAAACACATAACAATAATTAAACCATATTCAATAGAAAAAAACATTATTAAACCTACAACATCTTCTGCATCTAGCGTTTCAAATATCTCTAGTTTCAGTACTTTAAGCAAGTTAAGACCTCCTCAGAGACCACGATCCTCGTCATCAAAAAAAGGTGGAGCAATGTTAAACTTATCTACCAAAAAAATTGACTACATTTATTTCGACAATATTAATGAAATAGTTGAAAGATTGAAACTACTTGTATCATCGCAAATGGCGGGTCATACAGGTCATCAAAATGAAATTTTGTCAATTTTAGAAGAACTTAGGGAG